>JAPQRQ010000015.1:27185084-27195714 GCA_037367365.1 Apogon talboti
TGAACTACTATAATTTATGAGCAATTTAAAAAAGTTGGGGTGTCGAAACACCCCAGGTGACTAACGTAGGGTTAAAAGGTTTGTTATTACTAATTTACGATCAAGACATACATAGTTAGGTAGCTTCCTTTGCAATGTTAAAATTACATGTCAGAAAAAAGTTACTCGTATTTGAAACTAGTATTTTAAGAAATGTTATTATTTTAGTGCTATTACTTCAGCCTGACCATAGACAGAAACACCACAGGTTAGCAAGCTTCAACAGGTTAGCATTATTCCAAAGTACATGGAAGCAGACGACAATCTAGGTAGTAATATAGCCTTAAAAATCAAACCTGCTTCCTCATGTCTGAGTATTTCGTGTTAAAGTTGTCGTCTGTGTCGGCGAAGTCGATGTTTTTACTTCGCTGGTTCATAGTTGTAAAAACAAATCGACTGTCTGCTCTTTTAACGCTATCAGGCAAAATTAAAACAACTTCCGGTGAAAACTCCGATTAACACTTGTTTTGATTAACAGTAGAGTGAACAGATTTATGGGCGGCTAAAGTACATTATTTTGACTCCTGGTTCGCCGTACTTCCGATATAACTCTACTAAACTGTGGTGACTTAACGCCAGCTTCGTTCACATGGTCCCGGAGAAACAAAACAACATCCAAAGTTGGCGGATGAATGACATCTACAGGTCACGTGACAGGGGTTTACTATTGGTGACAAATTCAGCGCCCTCTAGCGTCAGGGAGAAAAACTGCAAAATTGTATATTTTCTTGAAAAAACTCCGGCGCCTAAAGGGTTAAGACAATATTAGAGATGAAAGATGTCAAACTGTCAACCCTCTCCATGACTTCTGATGGGAAATAATTGAAAAGTGTATACTTTAATCATTGTAAATGGTCATGGTAAAATAAAATACTATCGATCTGACCACAAGACAGTATAGAGTCACTGGTTATAAGTGGGTTGAGAAGAATTCTTGAAAGCCCTGTAGTAATATTGCATAGGTTTCTGGTAATACCAACATTACTTTAAAAAAGTGTTTCTCAAACCCAAAGATAAATTTCATGTCTGCTTTGGATCCAAAATACCCTGTGAATTGCCATGGATGTGCATTTTTACTGACTCTTCTGCTTTCAAAACACCACCTCAAATATACAATGGATAGTCTATATGTTTTTCTTCATTTTAATGTTGTTGCATGTTTTGTTTTGTGTTTTTTTCTTGTTATGTCTTTTCTTCCTGTTGTGTCTTTTTTTCCACACCATGCCTTGTCATCATTCCTTTATTGTTTTATGATACTAATATTCTTATGTTTTGTAAAGCATTTTTGTATTTTTATATCCTTTACATCTTTTCTCCAGGGTTTGTTGAGGTCAACAGTCACAAAATCTTCCAGAGAATTGTTATCCTCTGTTTTAATTAGGAAAATTAATTTACATATCATATTATTTCCATATATTTTTCTTTGCTAACTGGCAACCTAATAAACCCACTTGTGGTCTCGACTATATTTGGGATAAAACAGTTTTGAAAGCATGAAATAAACCGATTATACTGTAAAATGTCAGTTTAATTCTATATATACATAACCTAATGCATATGTAGTTTAGCAGTGTCTACCCCAACATCTTACCTGTGCTCTGACAAAAAAAAAGGGTGAATTATTTTTGATAAAGGATGCAATCAGGTCAAAACCTAATTGCCTCAGCCCATTTCACTTAAAACCTGCATTCAGTTGACTTTTACAAATGAACACATTTGAGCTAATTTCAGGATTGGATGTCCTGAGGCGAGCTGCTTTTATGTGTCTGATAAATGGAGTCTCTTTCACACTGAACCACAGTGTGCATGTAGTTACTCCAGTCGGCCAAAGAGGGGCAGTGTCTCATCAGATACAGCAGAATCTGCCTTCACATCTTTGTGCAGACAATGCACCACGAGTCCTCAACTCGTCACTGCAACTTCCTAAAAATAAAGATCGGGCTTAAGGGGTTAATACCCATGCAACTTTATCATAATGGACAGATCCCATTTTATTTTAGTTCCCCTTTTAAATGTTTTATGCAACTGTATGTATGCAACTGCTAAAGTGAACGTCAGTACTACCATCGTTCATAATTAGAAACCAAATTTAGACAAATCATTATTTAAGAACTGTTAGACCTTTGAGAGATAATATGAAAATGACAATGGATTTTTATAATAATACTATGAGAAATACTGTTTACTTTCAACTTACATGTCAATATTCAATGTTACGACCCAGACACATTCTAGGGGAAAGGGGTAAAAAAAAATAATTACCGGTACTTTAACTTTTGGATATTAACATATTTACCCCACAACAACCTGATAACCTTACAAGACTACAGTATCCAGTTATTATGTCTGGCAAGGAGTGCCAAGTCTACAAACTAGTTTTTATGATTAATATCCTCTAAGTCTGTTTTGCTAATTAGCACCTATTGCCATTAATATATTTTCTTGTGATTCAATCATGTTGTCCCTGCAGGGAGTGAAATTAGCCAGCAAGCATAACACTGATCTTCATTAGAGAGCTATTTGCTTTGTCCACTTTGTATGGAAATTACTATTCGGTTATGTTAATTGGTCATATTAGTTCCTCATTAAGAGATTTGCTGTGCATTTGTGCCAAAAAAATAGACAGTAAAGCAGTGTGTGCGTTGCGGGTGTGTACATGCACATGTTGAAGGGCTTTGGGCTTAACTCGTGATCTATGATCAGGTCAGGGGTTAAAGGTCAAGGTTCAAGATATTGGCCACTGGGTCAATGGAGAAGATAAACACCACTAGACACATACACCTGTTTACAAGTGTGTGTGTGTCCAACATAATCTGGTGATAATGATAGTACAAGAGCCTTTGTCTGGTTTCCCATTTTTTAATTCAACAAAAGCAATCCATGGCTAATGACAGGATGCAGTAATTGGATTTGATTGTCACACAACAGTGGGACATTCATTTTAAGTGCAATTCTCCTTTTTATTGTAGCAGAGTTTATGTGGACCCCTGAGGGCCCTGTTTTTAGCATGCAGCTCAAATTATATTTGTTGTGTGACTTGCATGTGTTCTGTTAATGTAATTATTGTGTATGAGTGTGTGTGTGTGTGTGTGTGTGTGTGTGTTTGTGTAAAACTTGAGCAGACAGTCTAAAGGGATGAGGCCACTAGTTATCGTCAGTACCTTCTGTTTCCTGACAACAACACGACAAACACATACGAGCTAGTAGAGTAAGCCCAGGGGAAACTACTAGACAAAAGCAATCAAGTCCTATCATTGAATTAACAACATATTGCCATGTTGTATTGCAGAAGCAATTATCTCCTGTCTCATGATACAAAGGCAGCACATACACATGGAAGTGCACTCACACTCAATTAAAGTGGCGGTGGCAGTGCTCTGCTGTGAAAATGATTGCGTTTCAATCGGTATGACTCTCTGAGTCCACAGAGCGGTATTATGTATGCTAATGCCAGCTGTAAAGAGGGATCTGGGGTTGAGGAGGGGCCCCAGAGCAATTACACTGCCTGGACAAGACACTGTATTCCAGGCATAAGAAGTATGTTTGAGGGCCTTTTCATGTTAGAATAGATTTTTGAAAATATAGCCTGTAAAAATGTGAGGCCTAATAGGGTTAGACTAATGCATAAGTAGCCCATATGGGGCAGTATATCGGCCTTTGATGAAAAATGTTATGATTAGGGATGAAGTGGATGTTCTGTTTCACATATGGGTACATTAGAAGCAGTAAGTCTGCAGCAGCTGGACTGCAATGTTTAGCTTAGAAATAGGAGCATTATCTGACATTTCCTGATACTTATCATATATTGTTATCACTGATCACAGCCTACACAATGCTGTCAGTTTTAGAGATTTGCTAAAATATCCTCTTAAAGTCAAGAAATACTGACCTCAGACTAGTTGACTGGCAATGCAATTTTATCCTAAACTTTGCCGGAGTCAGCCCCAGTGGTTCTTTATGGGAACACTGGGAAACAATTATCATAATCAAATCATGCAACATGTGCAAACTGTAATTACTGACTAATTCAGTTTATAATCTACTTGTTTAGTAATACATCACTTATCATGTCAAGTAGGATGTTCCTAGTTGTCCAGTCTACTGCAGTAGGTTTCTACTGTATCTGTCTTGTGCAATCAGCACTAAAGCCCTGCAGGATTTATCTCCATAATAACTTTTACTGGTTAAAAGCTCATAATAGCTTTGTCAGGTTATATTTATTAGCTTAATTTCTACAGATTTAATTGATACATGAATATTTTAATGTTTATCCCTTACATACTGTACAAGGCCTTTGGGGGCTCTGGAATCAGGGGGGAGGAGAAGTAAAACCCCTTTGCAGGCAGCCCCCCCAAAATCTTTTTTTTTTGTAATGGAAATGTATGAAAATGTTTTAATTATTCAATGGATTCATAGTTTAATCAGACTTTTAGATTAGTCTAATTATTCTGCTGCTGAAATATGAATGGGATTTACTGATTATGGAGCGGTAGGTGGGAATAACACTGGATTAAGCATAGCAGTAGAGTAGGTCACAAGCAGGTTAACCATTCTCTGTCTACAGCGCTGATTATAATTGACAAGATCATGATGATGCTACATGCTGTGGAAGGTTGAATAAACACTAATAAAGTGCACTGTGGTCATTATTATCAGTAAAAGGAAGCCCAGGTGAACAAAAGGTTAATCAATACTTATGGCAGAGTACTGTTTTTTGACATTTCACATCAATTCGTACGCATTTCCTGCTTAAAGACGACATCAAACGGTAGCTAGAGGCCCCGTATTCATTGCAAAGACTACCATTATCCTTGTGAACCATGTGAACCCTTGCACGGAGACACCGTTCGTGACCGGACGCAGTAGGTTTGGTTAATGGCCCCCTTTAAGGCTATGAACTGTTCACTTTAGTTGCGTCAAAGCTCCCCATTTTTGATAGCAGTGGCCCTCTCTGTTAGCGCCATGAATCAACTCATTGTTTGACGCATTGCCACCAGTCAGCCACTATATAGGAGCTGAATACATTAACACAGTCCCTGATAGTGAAGTTTGACCTCAACTCCCACTCACAATACACACATTCCTCTGAGTGTATGTGTGTGCGTTGTCAGGCTTTTCAATGCCAATATGAGAGCCAGTGTTTTTAATGTATTTACTCTCTTTAGAAAGTATATTGGTGTGTAATTTTAAACTGTTCTTGAGCTTTATGTTCCTTAAGCTACATTTAAACTAAAATATCAACCTCAGTATAAGATCTAAAGCACAGGTTTGGTGTAATGTAGCAGTGTGGCCATTTATACTGCATAAAGATCTATTACCGGAGACAGAAATGATGATATATTGCACTTAAAGCATTAATGCAAAGGTTTTGTTTGACAAAAATGCCATTTGCTCAGTTGACTGGAAGCATAAGAGCAAAATTCACTTCTTGTCTTTATTCCAATTCCTTGGCCTTTTGAGAATGACCAAAAGTAACTGTACAAAACAACAGCACGGTGGATGTTTCAGTTAAGGATGTGCGAGAGACTGATAGGCCGAAGGACAGAAAATTGGAGACGAGTGGAGGCTAATAGAGAGATAGATATGTATGAGAGGACCTTCGTCAGCGACCCTGGCGGTGCTGTAATTCCTGCGGGGTTGAGTCATGTGGGATGTTTCTGGGTAGTCTCGGGCCCCAGCAGCCCTTTTTTGGGAATGTCATGTTTTAACAACTCCAATGCCTTTTAATTCCTGCTTCTGAAAGTCTGTCTGGAAGTATTGGAATGTGTGTGAGGCTGCAGGCCAGACGCTAGTGTTTGGAAATAAACTGTCTGTCCGATCTGATTGGCCTCATTCTCAGGGACAAGTCTGAGAATACACAACACAACACACAGTCGCGCATGCTTACACACAAACATGGACGGGCACACGTCCAAATACACCTTAGGAAGATGTGTCTGTGCTGCGTCCCGATTGGCTCGCAGTTCCACACACAGTTGTAGATGACACATTTGGAATGCAGACACATGTATGATGCAGATGCAAGCAAACACTATACATGCAACACACTGAATGATGGAGAGAGCAGTAGAAAGGCCTTTTTTTTGCTGTTATTGTTCCCACTGCAGTGCTGATGAGTCTGATGGAATGGCTGCGATTCAACTGTAGAAGGCTCTTGGGAGACTGGTAGAGTTAATGGACCATGCATGCTCATATTATTATCTGTTTTGCCCAAGTGTGTTTATGTGTGTGTGTGTGTGTGTGTGTGTGTGTGTGTGTGTGTGTGTGTTTCAGTCTTACAGGGAGGATAACTTGGAAGAGCGCAATGAAATAAGCTACAACATAAAAGACATCTAATTGTTCCCTAAAGGCACAGTTTTAAGAAAGAGACAAGAATAAGTCAGCCACCCACATCTTAGCACAATCGGAACCACTTAGAATGGCCCTAGATGGGAGATTGCTAGTTTTTTGTGTTTGATAGAACAACAAAAGCTGCAGGAAAATTGCTTGAGGAAAAAGATGTTTTGGAAGAATACATCTGGAATTGTCTAAGAGCATGTATGTGACGTTTGAAATAAACAACAAATGGCCAAAAATATTTTACCGCTCCTTATTTTAGAGTCGTGTACAGTAAGGAGTGGGAGAAATTCCGGACATATTTTACAACATGAATGCAATAACAACAGGGAATGTCTTTGATTACATTATACAGAATTCTTGCAGATCCACAGCCTCACTCTCAGGATTATTTTTAATATGTGGGTTGTGCATGAAAAGATCGGATCACTTTCATTTTAGCAGCTAAAATAAGAAACAGTCTGCAGGTTCCAGGATGTTTTATATCTAGTCCAACATCAAACACTGTATAAAACTTTGTATAAAACAAAATGCAGTGATTTGAAAATATCGTAAACCCATATTTTATCCGTAGTAGAACAAAGAAAACACATCAAATATTAAAACAAAGATAAAGTACTGTTTAAAGAAAACAATACGGCTGTTTTGAATTTGATGGCAGCAAAATACCTCTAAACAAAAAAAACTGGCAAATGAAGTCGTACTACAAAGAAGCAGATTGATGGACATTTTGCAATTAATTAGGTTAATTTTCAACATGTCAGTAAGATGACTGGGTATAAGAAGAATATCTTACAGAGCTGAGGTTCACAAATTTGCAAAAAATAAAAAGTTGTGGAACAATTTCAGACTATGAGCCTCAATGTAAAATTACATAGACTTTTAGAATCTCATCATAGTGCATAACATAAGCACAAGATTCTGAGAGTCTGGACAAATCAGTGATGGATGTCAATGATCTTCAGGCCCTGAGGCGGTACTTAATTAAAACAATTGTATGATGGAAGTCATAGCATAGGCTCAGGAACACTTGGCCATGACATCCACAAATGCAGGATAAAGAGGCCATATGTGAACATGAGCCCAAAACTGCTTCTCTTCTCTGGACCAAAGCTCACTAAAAATGTACTGAGGCAAAGTGGACATTCACTGCAGGATCCAGGTTATTCCTAACCTAAATCAGTTGATGCTTTTGGTCAACAGATGCTGGTTTGGTCTTTGAAGATTTAAAAACTGCAGTGGAAATTCCACACTTTCCATTATTCAGATGAAATACAAATGTTTGTGACCTCTTATATTCTCACCTACCACTGTTACAGCCTTTCTTCGGTTTTGACTGCCCTCCTTCTGTTTCAACCTTGACGCATATAGCAAAAGTTGTTCAAAGCTGCATGAATCCCTCGCAGCTGTTTCCAGAAAACCCCCCCCACAAATGTTTGGACCTACCAGGCCTCCCTCGCTGTCTTCCCTTCACTCTGGTCTACCACATGGCGATCGGCTGACCTTCTAGCCCCTATCTTTAGATGGATGTCCAGGAGAAATACCCTCCGGTCTGATTACAGTGTGAAAAAAAGAAGAACTGCTTTCATTTAGTTAGCCTGTGTGTGTTCAGTGTTGTCAAAAAATTGCGATTAAGGACAATGGTGCCGTCGTACTTTGAGGAGCGGGTGTATTGTTACTGCCAAGCCTGTGCAAGGCCCATCGAGGCTCATATAAACACATCAAACACATAACAACACGCTGGCACTGAAAACACAAAGAAAACAGCTGTGTGTATGTGTGTTTATGCAGTAATGTGAGTCCAAATTCCTAATTTGCACACATGTGGGCACCATACCTACTTTAAGTTGGGTATCGAGCCTCTTGGCAACTACTATGTTAGCGTGAGAGCTGGAAGGACCTTTATGATTACTGAGAGTAGAGGGAAGAATTAGCTTCTCACCAACATAGCTCAGTTTAACTATCAGATAAACACAGTGATGAGGGTGGAGGATTAGATGGTGGAAAATGAGGAAGCAGAGGAGGAACTCTGGAACAACCTGCACTATAGGAGCTGAGCGCAATCAATACATCTGTCCAATAGCTGCTCGAAATTAAGTTTCATAGACCTGCTTTCATGTATTGGACTCAATTATTGGTAATAAATAAATAAATAAATAAATATATAAACAGAACCCATCTGCCAGAAAGGTCACTTTGGCCCTGGATGTTCTCTGACTGAGGAGATGATCTAATTTGTAAAAAAAACCCCAACATATCTTGAGAAAAACATTTCCACAAAACTGGACATATGTTCCTAAAGTCATGAAATATTCACCCTAAATGCATCCTGACAATATTTAATGTGGTATTTAATATTTTGCGCCTGTAAAATCTGGCAATTCTACAGAGCATGTTTATTGTAACTAAAGCCGGATTAAAGCGGAATGAAGAAATATTGAAAAAATAAATCAATCACAATTCAAAGCACAAGACAGGATGACTTTACCTCCTCAAATCCAGCGGAGTATAAACAGGGTTTCTGGGTGATGGGGTTACATTTGAAGTGTTGAGACAACATGGAGCTGTCCATCTGATCTCACCACTTAATTGAGAGCTGTTTGCAATTTCGTAGTTTAAACTGAGAAAACTTAAACTGGAGGGAGAGAATAATACTAAAAAGGTGTAAAAAAGAAATACACCAAGCACATGTGTTTCACATATGTAGTCCTAAATGTTTCATTCTGGTCTGCTTTTATGTGTAAGACTGATTTATAACAACGGCGCTTATAAAATACAGTGATCTTTTGACACACATGTGTCTTGCACTGTACTTAGCGTGGTGTTTGACAAGCTTACACAGGAGTAGGTACTTAATAAACTGGTTAATTAAAGGATTAGTTTTAAAAATATTAAAATAAGACTGAGGCCAAGGCTCAACATGTGATGTTTAAGCCCCGATACTGTTTTTCTAGCTGTTATAAATTGACTAATACACAGAATAACACATGCTTAACACACATTATTATTATTTTGTGAAGTGTTTCGTGTTCAGTTATTTCATTAGATGCATACAGTAAAATTAGATCAATTCACATCCAGTTGAATCAATACAAGCCAGATACTTTAGTCTGTTTAAAAATGTGGCAGCCAAATTGATCCACTTGTGGGGAAATATGTCATTTAACAGAAGGCCCATTCTCCTCCAGAGCTCATTTGCATTTTCCTTGGTGTTAGCGGCAGTGCTTCACAAACTCTCCCCCTTACTTACACATACAGACACACACACTGTGCGTGGTGTGCGTGGGCAGATAGAAAGGAGAGGAATCCCTGATAAGCCCGTGGCCTGGCGGAGGGCATAGAGAGAGGAATGGCAGCTATGCCAGGCATTCACAACACTGTGTGGTGTCACCAAACAAAGCCTTCTCTTCTCCCCCCTGTCAAAGACACCATTGTGGCGCGAGGAGAGAGCCTTTATATCACATACACATTCCACGCATGCCCCCCCACCACACCACACACACAGAAAACCTACCGTGTAAACCTTTATATGTACAAAGACACATGCAAACATTTAAACATCATATTTATGATCAAATGCAACATTCACAGTACAGACACACAAACACATTTACATAAAACTCCAGGATTTATTTTCATGTTTCCACATAATTACTGGAAAAATCAATCCTTTCACTTTCATTTTTCTGGCTTCTGCTAAAGACTTCCAGCAGAGAGGGTGGCATTCCCAGCGTGGAGCCCCAGTGAGCGTCACCTGCAAGGGGGTGGGAGCTGGGGGAGGCTCCCCTAGCTCACTGGAAGTCTGGGAAGTTAATGACAGCTGACACACTCACAGGGGGGTTGACAGCAAGGAGTGTATGAGGGGTGGTAGTGTAAGAGAGAGGGGTGATGCCTGTTTGTGTGTGACGGTGAGTGTGTGTTAGCCTCTTCCTGTCGCTCTGACAAGCTCCTGACTGCTCCTGCCACCTCCACCTCAGCCACAAAGGACTCATGGGAAGGTGGACATGACAGGAGGGTGGGTCTCCCATATGCCTTGTGTCTGACTTTGCAGAGTGACTCCGCAAACACCTGTCAATCACTGTAAGGGACGGGACGAGAAGTACAGTAAAGCTGGAGTGGGTTTGTTTGTGTTTCAGATAGAAAAGCAGCAAAAGAAATAAGGAAAAGACTTGGATTTGACAAAATCTATCTATCTATCTATCTATCTATCTATCTATCTATCTATCTATCTATCTATCTATCTATCTATCTATCT
>JAPQRQ010000015.1:27314809-27326130 GCA_037367365.1 Apogon talboti
TATTACTTATTTCATTGAAATTCAGACCAAATAGGAAAAGCACTCATGTAAATAACAATATCCCTAACTTATTGTGAACTTGCATTTATCATCACTAGCACAACCGCCATAGTCTTTGACCATGAAATATGCTGAATAAATGGAGAGTAAATAAAAAATGTTGCATATCCCACCAAATTACAGATATGTTGATTTGGACTAGACTAATATTAAGACAGGACCTCTGTTTTTGCTGAAATAGTGGAATTTTTATTTGACAAATTAAAGGCATGATTAATTCTCACTGGATTAGCATCACAGATGACATCTGCAATTATTGTAAATTACCAAAGGTTCACAGGTAAAATCAGTCTTGTACACATTCATGGTGGACTAGTATAACCTGTGGACATCTGGTGATTTGGAAATTAACCCACACGTTTTCCACATGGTGCATTCACACTGGATAAGCAATGTCTGTTTTTTTGGGTTTTTTTTGTTTTTTTTTTTTACCTGAAATCACTGAAATTATTCTCTTGTTTTTATGCTGAAGGCAGGTTCACCACCTACAGAACTGCTGAAAGACAGAAAAATGTTCCTTACTGTAGCTGTCACGTGTCATTCATCTCATGAATCGGGGAGCCTTCACAAAAACATGTGAACTCATGAGGGATGCCAGCAAGTGAAGGGAATTTATTAAGTAAAAGGAGTTAACAATGTAAGATAAGGAGGAACTGGCCCGAAGACCAGTCCGTCAGAAGGGACCTGACGACCACCACTGCTGTCCTTTCATAGCCTTGTCTGTTGAGTTCCACATCTCTGCGGCAACCCTGGTTGTTGTTGACCTATCGCCACAGCAACCGCCAACTGCTCAGGAAGCTGGGGCCCAGCTGGGTTGCTTGGGTTGGGATGTTGTTCTTCTGAAGGATTTTTGCTCTATCAGTGAATATCCATGTTATGTTGCAGCTTGAGCCCAGTATTAGACTAGGTCATTTGCAGACATGACTGATTCTCACTGGATTAATATCAGATTATTATAAATTACCAGAGGTCCAGAGGTAATACTAGTCTTGTGTGAATAGGGCTCAAGTCTGCGTCAAGGGGTCAGTTTTCTACACCCTGACAAGTGCAGAATTCTTGATTCCTCTCATCCTACTTGAATTACAATAAATTAAAATGCTGCTGAAAACAAGCCTCAAGAGGAAATGAAATAATAATGCAATAAATTACGCTTAACTTGGTTGTTAGACCTCTTAGCAGTCACCTGACACACCAAAGAAAATTCTCAGTCTGAATTAGAAATACAGTCAGTCGGTGTTGAGTACCAGCAGTGCAGCGCAGATCCAGCACACAGCCACCCTCTCTATTCCCCGCCCAGCTGGATGACAAACACACAAACCCTCACTGACTGTGGTCTGTGCGGTGCTTTGACAGAAACAGAATGTGACAATGAGGGAAAGCAACACTCGGGTATGTCTGTAGTGTACTCTACTTCACTATCATCTCCAATACATCAGTGTCTGCTCCTCCTGGTATCTCTACGCGCATATTTTTCCTATTATATCACATGATGGAAGCCTCTACCATCTGCTTGAAGCCATCTGTATGAAAGCCTGGATTGCTAGAAAGCACCCACAAATCGTGCTTGAAATTGGGAGTGACAACACCAGCACTGGCCTCATTATTCCACCGAGTGTTAACCTCTTGAATGCAGATATTCCGCAATATTCATCATCTATTCAAATCTGTCCTTATACTGTTTGCTTCACCTGTGCTTGTTTTGTCATGACTATCAGTTTGATACCGAAAATTTAACTAAATTTGTTTAGAAACCTTGGGATCTGCACTGCTGTGTTTTGGATGGAATTTTTAATCGCCATCTGTTTGGTGATTTCTTCATCAGGTGCATTCTTTCTCTCAGCGCTGTTACATCCAACATGGTACATTCTATCTATTCCATCATGTTTTATATAATGTCTCACAATATTAAACTATTGTAATGTAAGTTATCATCGCTGTAATTAGTTATAATGCTAATATTTTAGGACTTACTAGTAGATTTTGGTACATTCTATCGATTCCATCATGTTTTATATAATGTCTCGCAATATTAAACTATTGTAACATAAGTTATTGTCACAGTAATTAGTTCTGATACTATTTTAGGTCTTACCGGTAGGTTTTGGTACATTCCATCTATTCCGTCATGTTTTATATAATGTCTTGAAATATCAAACTATTGTAACATAAGTTATCATCACTGTAATTAGTTATAATGCTAATATTTTAGGTCTTACTAGTAGATTTTGCTGCATTCCATCTATTCCGTCATGTTTTATATAATGTCTTGCAATATCAAACTATTGTAACATAAGTTACCATCACTGTAATTAGTTATAATGCTAATATTTTAGGACTTACCAGTAGCAGTTCTTAGCTTTTCAGTGTAGAGATTTTTTATTTTCTGGAGTCAAATATTGGCATTAGCTTAATTTAATTGACTTACCGACAGCAGGGGAGTCCAGTTTTCTCATACAATGACACCTTGAACTTGAATTCATTGAAAGTATTGTCCCTCGAGAAGTAGCATCTCATTTCCAGGGGTATTCTGAAACACACACAGAGTCAAAACAGCATACATAATATATATATTCATATAGACAGCATACATAACATTCACTGCAACTACACAAAAAGGGACACCACACTGACCTACTCCCACTACTCCCAAGTAAAAAAGTAAAAAACAAAAATAAGAATAAAACTTAACTCAGAAAAGACCAAATAATGCATCAGTTCAACAAATACTCAAGCTACTGAGCAACCAGCACAGTTCATTGTTCAATTATTTGCAGCAGAGATGAGCGTAAAGTTGAAAGCAAACATAAGAAAATAAGGATGACGCATCAAAAAAGAGGGAGATTATGACGATTAGATGGAGTCTTTAACTGGAATGACCTGTGATGGACTTCTTTATGGATTCTAGGACCAAAGAATCGGTACATTACATATTTATAAGAGTGTATTTTAATGCATATGAATTTAAAATCCTTGAATCAATTGACTAAATATGCATAAAACTACTGGAAATACGTCAATACCATCACATTTGCCCTATTCCTGTTTGTCCATTTGTTTTCTACAGTATGTTCTATAGGAATACAGTATAAGAATATGAGATTTGCATATCTTTGCATCCTGTTTGCATGCAGCTTTTTTTGGAACAATGGTTGTAAAATGCCATGACAACTAAACCCAAAACATGACTGCAAGACGGATGAACAACAGACAGAGCGGCGAAAGGCACCACTTCGATACATGACTGATAAATTGCAGCAGGTTTGATGGGAAAATATTGAATGGTTTTCCTGTTATGCTGCTGGAAGGAAATTATGACAGATGGACGGACGGACAGACGTGCTGACCCTTACGTCCCCCTGCATTATATCATTATATGCTGGGAGGTTAAAAATGGCATCTGGTGTATTTCATGCGGTTTTTGTAATATATGGTGCAAATATGGCTGCATATCCAGAGACCATCTGTTTCTCAAGCCAAAAATTCAATATTGTGACTGACATTTTTAATCTTATCGTATTTGTTTAATATAAAAATTCCTCCTTGAGTTGAAAACACAGAAATTATATCAACGATGGCAAGTTCTGCATTTCATACTGACGACAGAAGGAAGAATTCTGGGCCTAAAAATCAATTCTTGATGCGTAAGTGTCTGGGAAAGTGTTCAAATGTTAATACAGTCACTTGAAGAGAGCTTGGAGATTATGGTGTTTATTTGCTACAGCCTGCAGGCAGCAAACTCAAGTGTAAAAGCACACTCACTTGCACGCCCTAAATGATAAGTAACCACCCTGCCATCATGCGTAACTTATGTTTTCGGGGGACCAAACGTGTCCTTTCTTTGAAACCCGTGCCAGTGACTGCTTTTGTTGGTGGCTTCAGAAGTTGTAATCCCAGCCATGAATCCCCAAACTCCCAGAGTAAACTGGTGGTGCATGTGGCTACAAATCCATGGCAACAAGCATCCAACGGGGTTTACACAGGCGGCAAAGTCACAGCTCCAACTGCTCGCTTGCCTCTTTGTGTATACGTACATATCTCGCTCTGACTGCAACTTCCAGTGGCATCTCGTCCTGAAATACTGATCAATTCACCCAGCTTTGGTTCAAGGTCACACTGATGCTGACTGTAATTTAGTTCCTGTGTATCTGTGTTTCTCAATCCCATAATACCTCAGCTTTCCCAGCATCAGAAAACAATATAAGGGTTTCTCAAAGAACTATTGCTTTACATATCAGTGGACATTACATCAAAGAAGTATGTTGTACACACTGGGAGTTTACTGGAAGTGATGTTTTATATTGTGAACAAAGAATATGTAGTCACATCTTTGAGCAACCAGGTGAATGTGATTGGTTTGTCGAGAGTTAACAAGCTCGTAGGCTGGCAGACCTTGACAACAGCCACACACTTCACTTTCATTTTCTCATCCTTCTTTCTGACCTGTGCGATTACATTTCTATGGTCTTTATTTTCTCCAATGAAAAACAGCTGAATAGCTTATACACAGTGCTCTACAGGTTTTTTTTTTTTTTTCATATTCAGAGGACTAGAGGCATGCATCTCACAAAGTGGTTGTTTTTACTCTGGAAGATTTCATTTAATTCTGGATTAATGTCGAGTAATTAGTGTTTGATACATTGGGAGATAAAATTCTGTATCTTTTATCGCTGGAGTTGACGCATCCGACCCCTATGGATGATGACTAATGATTTCAGAACTTTGCTGAAAGAACAAAGTTACACTAATATCATAAAAGTTGCAAACAAACATAAAGGAAGAACCGTGAAAAAGTATTAAGCCCTGCTTCACAATGTTTATATGTTTTTTCTTTGCCTGTCTGCTGCTAATGCTTGTGAAACCCCCAAACTGCACAAATGACAGCTGGAGTTATGTAATGTTAAAGGTCCTGTGTGTAAGATTTAGTGGGATTTAGAAGGATCTAATTGCTGAAATAGAACATCATAGTCATAATTCTGTTTTTATTGCCGCATAATCATTCGGAAATGAGAACTGTTGTGTTTTTGTTACCTGAAAATGAGATGTTTATGTCTACAGAGGGAGTGGATCACCTTCCAGGGACTCTGCTATGTTTCCTATTTGTGTGTTTTATAGCAGTGTTAAAGAGCTATGTTAGAGTTAATATCCCCTTAATTAAAAAGTCCAGAGTGGCTCTAATGGAGGCATTTTGTGTTTTTTGTTGAGTTGAGGGTTTTCAAATGGTTGTAATCTACAACTTTACCATGAGATGTTAATGAATAGTACACAGCGGTTGGCCAATCAGTTATCAAAGTTGGAAGTGTCATAACTGCAGCATTGTTTACCTACAGACAGGCTGAACCCACCAGAAAAACAACAATACAGGTCCACTTTTGAAGGGGATTCACATCACAGACTCACACAGTGACCTCTTGTATCATTGTATATAAAAGTGTACATAGTAAGAATTGGAGTGCTGGTCAGGTGAAAACGTCTTGTTATTGAGCCGTGACTCAAACGTCCACTTCCTGTCTATTCAATCTGCTGCATCTGAGTCCATAAAACACATCCAGTTGTCATTGTACCACTTTAAAGAGCAGAGGAAGTGGATGAATGTTGATAGAATGTTCATAAGTGAAGGTACATTTCTCATATGATAAAGTTTCTGTTAGTTAACATTAGGGCATTGGCTGTCACTGCATCGATATGGATTCCTCTGATACGGAGTAAGGCTTTTATGAGGTGTTTAATCTCTGCACGCTTCATGTGTCATTTGTCAGTCCTTTATCTGTGCTGTCCACTGAGAGGAAGGTAAATAAAGTCATGATTTATGTCGACACACAGCTGAATAGGAAGTGAAGCGATGGACTGCTGTAAATGAACCAGGACTATTTAAGACAGCTGCAATCATGATCTACTGCAGGAAAAATACTGACTATGAAAATGAATCATGATATTTGACTTGAATAAATGCATTTAGCTCTTTCCGAAGCATAAATGGTGCCTCATTAAAGAAGGAAGTTATAGTTAACAAGCATACCAACTGCACTGTTAATGGAGTTTTAAGGCCTAGTGACGTCAGACTAAACCAGATTTTAGGATAGACCTTAGAAGGAGGCATCTAGGGACAGGTGTGGGGGGTCATTTATACTAATTACAAATGCTGCATTAATTTTTTAGATATTTTTTTCATGCAAATATATTTTTAGCTGTGGCATTATCTTTTGGTAACCATCACCCAGGTTTTTTTGTACCTAAAACTGAACCAAACCATAGCAATGACATTGTCAGAGCTTTAATGCAACAGTCATGCATTCATTAAACAGTGTTGGTGGTATTGTGTTCCTGCAGATATTGTGCATCTATGTCTTACATGGTGTGATCGAGTATGAGTCTGTCACATAGGTATGAGGATGCTGCTACGAGCTAAAATAGAACCAGTAAAAATGATGCGTTTTGCAGGAAAACCTCTTCGGTAAAAAGTGTATCAGAAAGCAGATCTTAAAGTTAGATTTTCCTTAAGCCGATAAATCTGCTGAAATAAACATGCTTTGATCAAAGACGCAGGTTTTGGGTAAATAAGCCGGACACTTGTTTAGCTATGAAGCGGCGGTCGGTGTGGTACGGTCTAGTTTTCCCAGAATATTTTACTCTGTGGCTTTCTAATGAGCATGGCAGAATGTTGGAGTTAACAACAAGCCACCACAGCTATAGTGCACGCTTGGTGTTGTAACACACAGCATGTTTGCCCAATTACAGACAGTGTTTTCTGGGTAGAAACAAAAACACTCTCTCTTTTTTTTGTTTCACTTTGCCTCAACGGGACAGACATGAATACACACGCACACAGACACACCTGTGCAGATTAATTTCTTCAATGAAAAATCCTAATATCCATTTTGTTGTCTCCTGTTGCCGTGTGTTGAAAGCAAACCTGCCTTATTATTCCAGCAACAGAAATTTGTATGTGCACCTTCTTTCCCCTCAGCATCCTCCTGACATCATGAAATACCATCCCTATGTCTGTGCCTCTCACTTGACATTTAGACCAGCTGAAGACCACAGAGTGTATATGTGAATCTGCTTTTGTTACTAGAGCTGATGAGATCTGATAAAAAGAGCTTTATTCTAATAACATGACCTCTACACTAACACTCAAACGCACACACTTGCCTTCACTTCTGTCCTCATCAACAACTGGAATCTCACACCGTGCAGCCTGTTGCAAGAAACCTTGTCAATTTCTTACCAGATCGTGCAGCTACCACTGTGATTGTATTTGTGCAGGACTCTACCATACTGCACTGTACAGTACATGTTGGAGTAGCTTGGAGAGTGGCAAAAGAGAAGTGCTACTTAATTTCCGCGGACAAATCAAATGTAAACAGAATGTGGCGCTGTAGTGTGAAAGTTACTCCTTAGGCTTTAATGCTTTTTTTTTCCTGTAATTGCTTGTTTCATTCCCGCTCTGTGGGGAATAGCCACTGTGGAAACGAATACAGGTCTTTTCTGGAGGGAGAATGAAGAAGGAAGTCACTCAGGCACAGATAATCCTGCAGTAGCTTGAATGAGAATATACACACTCCTCTGTTTGGAAACACGCAGATAATCAGAGCTCAGTATATCCCCAGACATCTTACAGTGGAGGAATGATCACCTCCTGTCCCTCCTGGGTTCTTAACTTGAAAACAATGAGAGGGTTTAAAGACGATATTCGAGAAAGGGAGCTGTGTTCATGGCGCACTTTAACAAACGCATTTATCTGTGCTCTAAGAAAGAGGCTCCATTGTTACTTTCTTGTTATGTTAATCCAGCAACATGTGGTTTTGATCACAAGCCTCGGCGCTGACAGTGATTGAGGATTCATCTCCAAACAAGGCCACATATTTTGACAGATCCAATCACCCCTGCGCTCTGTAGTTGGGAACTGAGAACTTTTAGCAGCGATAGTCATCACGGATGAATAGATAGAAAAAGGATTAAGTCAAAGCTTCAGAAAAAATGTCACAATACTGAGCTTTGACAGAGATGAATGCATAAACATCACAAGTTTGAGGCAAATTTTAGATATTTAGCAAAGCAAAGATTCTTAAAGCTGTAGCCAGATTTATCTCTGGAATATTCTGCTGTGTTTTTTCTTATATACACCTTACCATTAACCCTCAGTTACTAATTTATACACAAAGGACTATCATTAAATATTATAGACTATTATATCATTATATCCTCATGAATTTTACATGTGCACAAACATATGGTCACATGGTATCACATGGGAAATGCGTGATTGAGGAACATCATGTGAAGCCTGTCTATATATGTAAATTACATGTAGATATGGTTTATTATTCACATCCTAAGGTATTCCTTCACACCCTTACTCCGGAGGCTGTGACTCATCTTCTTGGCACTTCCTTTATAAATCCAGCTACTCAGCCAAAACTGCAATCAATAGCCCACCTTTAAAAGAGATACTGCTATAAAAACACATCCCTTATACTTACACTGATTGATTTTATTTCATTAAAGGTGTAATGTGTAAGATTTCTGCACATGCAAACCAGACAGGGAGGGGTGTTCAATGAAACACATGTAAAAACTGACAAATTCCATGCTATTTAAAGATGGTTTTGCAGCAGTTTTACTGTAATGCTAAGCTAATTTTATTCTGAATAAAAACGCCCACACCTTTGTACAACCCTGCAGCAAACTTCGCAGTGAAAACAGTTGAACCAGCACGCGGTGGCTGCGAGATTTGTGTAGCTCTGTGTGTGTACATGTGTAATTCATGACTGTGTGAGTCAGCAATGTAAATGTAACCAAAGTCACTACATTTTTAGTAGGCCTATAGAGTTTTACCTTTGAGCAATAGAATGATTTCACAGAGAAACAAAACTTGCTTGACCTACATATCTCCATTATGTTGAATATATGCTATTGCTGTCATCCCTCCAGTAGCTGCTGTACTAATACTCACATGTATTAACTTGAATATTATAATGGGGAGGCTCTGACTCCATTGCTTTTAAAACTCTGTCTGCTCTGATTTTAATGATCCGTATTTGGCACAGAAGTTTCAAAACTGCTAGACAGACATTAGCTAGAAAGATAACATGCCTGTTTTGCGCAATTCAATGCCAATGTTTTTAGTCCTCATATGAGATATTGTTGAAGGTTAACAATTGCATTCACTTTTTTATCCCTGTTGGGAAATGTAGTCTCTGCATTTTACAAATTCTAACACACACACACACACACACACACACACACACACACACACACACACACACACACAGTTCATAGTACCTGGCATTAGCATTAGCAATTAGCATCAGCACATGGAACACACAGTAGGAGCGGTGAGCTGCCATTGTAGGTGCGCGGGGTCCTGGACCAACTCCGGATCTTCAGATGCACCGGCAGGAGAATTAACCTATTTGAACCATCCAAATATTTTTACCATTAGTATGTCATGAAAACCACTGAAATTAGGCTTTTTTTGTGTTGTTTTATGGGGAAATGCGTACAGAACTGCACACATTTTCACAATAATTAACCAAACAGAGCAAAATTCAAGTCAAAGCTTGACAAAACAGATCAGACTCAATGTATTAGTGATAAATGACTAGTGTGTCTAACATGTAACTGAGTTCCACTCTCATACACACCCCCCACACACATGTACACCTATATTTATCCTGAACGTGTAATCACCGTTACTTGTCAATTTTCTGAAACACTGTTACATTGTAATGAACAATGACAGAATGCCTGACCGCCCACACTGCAGATGCACAACACAAATCCTTGAATCTGAGGCGTTCCGAGCGTTAAAGGTAATGTCAAAGGGATTTGATCTGGGTTTGTATTTTTTCAGGAACCATGTTGTCGACGCTTAATGGCCAAATGTGAGTCCATCCTCCTTGTGTGCCTGGCAGTTAGAGGCATCACAGCAAATGTGAGCAGTGATGCAATTGAAATGAAAAAGACAAGACTTCCAGATCTTCATGCAGCATCCTTTCTCTTCTCCCACAGCTGAGTGATGTCAATAAATACTCAGAATAGTGATTAATACATGGTGCAGTAGTGTATTGGTATTGGTGGCTGATTAACATGCAATGCAACATCATGAGTGAATTCATCTGCTTGAATTCTTTCATATGCAATTACACTTTTACACTTTAGGAACACATTAGGAAAAATAAAGCATAGGTCTGATAATTGCCTTATACAATTAATTTATTTCACAACCTGGCAGTTGCTTGCAACAAGGTTTTGAAGATTTTTTATTCAGATCCAGTGCCATTCTCTCCCTTGGCCTTAGGCTGTCCTTGTGTTACTCAAAAACTAATTATTTCACAAACCTAGCAGAGATCCCTCAATAATTATGCATGTGATAAGAGCCCAGTGCAGCTGCTACTCCTGATTTGGCTGATCGGGGGAATTGGATCAATGCTGTTGAATGTCCACTTAGCAGAAGCCAAACCAGAAAAATGGGTTCCTTATCATAAAGAGGAGATTCTTAAGGGTTTATACTGGGACAGGGTACATTTAGACACATTTCACTGTGTTTCAATTCCCTATAATTACAACTGTCAAAAGTAAAGTAATCGCAGCCGGAATCAATAGTTTCATTCAGTCTGCAAACAAGCAAGAAAATCCCAAATATATTCAGACCCATTATATGCATCAGTACCATCTCTCATGACATTGAAAAGGTTGTACTACAACAGAAAAGAGCCATTTAAGTGAACAGTGCATCAGCATCAGAAAGAAAGGCAGCTTCAAATGAACAAAGCAAACAAATTACCTGCCAGCTCCGGGGTCTGCTTCTCACCAGACATTATCTGTGGCTCCATTATTTGATAGCATATATAAATGAAAGTGGACAGGGGAAAATGATTTTGGTGTAATTTCGCTGTAACCCAGCCTCTATTTACAGATGAGTGCAGACAGAGAAAAAGAGGATGGCACAAGGAAAAGTGAAAGCCTCTTTAGAAAATCAGAACCATCTTGGGCTGATGTCGATCAGATCTGACTGCACAAGGTGCTTCGGGCCTGTCAGATGAGTGATAAGCAAGTTTTAGATTTACTAAGTTAAACAAGGTGTCATTATATTAACCCTGTATTGGGCAAGTGACTGTTTTTGGTTATTTCTACACACATTGCCAGACAGTGACAGCAGCAGTTACAGTGAGTCAAAAATCCCAGGTCCAATGTGGTCTACAGGGTCTGTAAAGTCCACCTCTGCATGAACAGTGAGTGTACCTGCTTTGTTAGGTACC
>JAPQRQ010000015.1:27347051-27362901 GCA_037367365.1 Apogon talboti
TTCAGAGATTCTATAGTCAACATGGAAACACCGTCATATTCTGCAACATTGATTCACCGATAAAATCCATGTCATTTGACAAATGTGGAGATGCTTTTATTTAAATTCCCTTGATAATACATTTATGCCTGTATACATCACTTTTCCTTCAGATACAACAGCCGTTGAATTTATTCTGAGCTTTAACAGAACGACCATCATATGATCAGTAAAGTAAATAAGAAAAATGCCTGATTTCCACTGAAAAATGCAAAATGCAGAGTATAATATTAGAAAGGTTAAAATGTAGAGAAAAAAAATCATTTGGAGGTCACCACAACGAGAGCTCAAGGTCTCCAGGGGTTAAAGAAATAAAGAATCAAAGACTGAAGGAAACAAGCACAAAGATTCCTATGATCTTTTGCAGATTTTCACTTAATATGTGTAGTAAATGTATTCCTATCAAAATAAAAATGCAGGACTATGTTTAAATATGCAGAACGTGGGGACAAGACCTGAAAATAAAAGGGCCACTAGAAAAAAAAAAAAAAAAGCTTTATCAGCTAAACACAAATGACCATGTACAGTATGTTCATGCTTCATGAGACTTAGAAGACAAATCTGATTTCATGACAATAACAAGGAGGAAAAACCTTAGCAGGGCTTATTAAGATTTTAAAGTTTGATGAATTCACCTAAATATTCCCTTTACCAACGTCACCATTAATTCTTCCCATATGGGATCCTAAATTGGGCTACATGAATTATACAGCAGAATTACAATAGAGTCTGGACGAACCACAGACCTTTACTGTTTATATCAAATGCTGTAGGAAATATCCTAAGTGTCTTCTATAGGAAAACATTAGCGTTCTTAATAGCCCTGGTTACCGGAGAGCTGTTATTACTCTTATCTAGTCTTCACACCTCCTCCTTACTGACGCACCTCTCTGGCTGAGCTCTATGGCCAACAGGCGCGCTCCCGCCTGCGCGCCACCACTCCGTCGCCTCAGAAAGCGGGTGTCGACGTGAACGTCTCAGTGCTGTGCATGGACATTAACAGGGAATGTAATATTCTGCTCTCACTGCCTGATTTCATCTGTCATTTATTCACTGCAGCGAAAGCCGGGTAAGTTTATTTCTTTTGCAGGTTGTGCGTTTATTAACAGACAAGGCTGGTGTGCAGTTTGTCAGTTTTATTGACCGATAAATTGAGAAGTAGTTTCTGGAGAGGCGCTTTATGTCATATGTGCATATTTACACATTTAATTGATTCTTGGCAAATATGATGTGCTTTTGCGTTCCTAATTGGCTGTGCGGAAAATTGCACGTTGAAACCTTTATATATCTAGGCACAGCACCCACTTTGCATGTACGTCTGCGCTTAGCATAACTATTTTAATGTATATAATACGATAAAGTCAGGGCTGGGTGAGCCCATACACTCAGGCATTATATATCACTGTATGTGTGTATTTCCAAAATTTAGAAATCTGTCTATGGGAGTTGGATTTTTTCAATTTCGTGTTTTTGTTCAGTTTTTATCTCATACCTAAGACTGTGACTACTGTACATCATAATCAGAGGGTGGTTTTAATTATGTAAGAGATAAACCAAAAACCTGCTGTAGCAGCTCAGGCTGATTTTTTTTTTTTTTTTTTTTACTGACTGACCATTGCTTCAATCTTTACCAGACGAGGCTAATGAAGAGGGAGAACTGTTGATTAGTACAGCTTTGTTTTATGGACGTTTGATATGAAAAAAAAAATGCTCTCCAGGGATTACTGGTGTGTTTGTAAATGTGGTTGTATGTGCACATGTTTTTTTTGCTGACACTGAACTTCACATGCAATGTCGACTTTATTATTTATTAAAAGTACAAGCAACATGCTGCCAAAGGACCTGATGGAATTCACCTCTGTATCTGTTTTGCTGCAGTGAAACAGGACCAACCCATCAAACCCACAACATATCATTACGTGGGGAAAAAGAAAGGATTGAGATGTCACAAAGAAAGAGAGTTTGTGTGTGTTGCTGCTTTGGTGCCGGATTCATTTACTGAGTGAAAGGTTCTTTTTGATGTGGAGATAGTGAAGGATCATGAGGGAATCACAGGGGTCAAGGGTCATTTGCATGACTGGGCATGTGCACTCATCTGATTGAATGCATGCGTGCCCTCACACTCTATTAGAAAACATGAAAGTCAATACTGAATGATTTTCCAAAATGAAGCTGCTAAAAAGGTAGGAAGTGTACACTGTAATTTGATGATAATAGTATAGTTTATGAATATAGTAAATAAATCCCAAGAAGCAGTAAAAATAAAAGGAAACAGGACTTGACAATACAAGACCATGTAAACGCAGGTAATTATAGCAAAAGAAAATAAAGGTAAATAAGGTGAAAACACTTAAGGGGAAAACAAACAGTTAAAGGACGCATCTTAAAATTTCATTTGAAAGACTGAACAGATTTAGAGCTACTGAAGCCCTCAAGGCTGAATGTCCTAGTGATTTGGGGCTTAATTAGTAAAGACTGACACTTTTTGCCTTTTATTTCTAACCCCGGGGAAATCCATGAAGTTTGAGTCACAGGGTCTAAGGGACCTAACAGGCATATATGTCATAACCACATCTGACACCATTCTGCGTTCCTAAAACCAATATCACAGCTTGATAATTAATTCTGTGATGGACAGGTACACAGAGTGAGGATTTTAGGGTTGGATTAATATGGGCTTTCTGTCTGTCTGCGCACTGTATGAGCTGTAACTGACCAATAGCTTTCTTTGACACACCAGACAGAAGAGCATTACATTTATAGTCCAGCCTGCTGGAGATAAAAGCATGTACAATTTTTCTGCGTCTGCCCTGGAGAGAAAACAGTCTGACTCTGGCAATATTGCTTAAATGATAGAAGGACAGCCTGGGCATGTTTCTAATGTGACAATCAAGTTTTAGGTCTGAGTCAGTGATAACATCAGTGTTTTTTTTATGTGTTTCTTGGTGTTTACTCTGAAATTGTAGGCATAGAGACAGTTTTTCTCTCAGCTGTTTTGCTTCAGTAATGAGGATCTTGGTTTTGTTTTGCTCGCACCGTAAGAAGTTCTAAGTCATCCAGAGGACAATCACAGGCATCAATGAAATACACTCGATGATAGACTTTTTATCATTTTTGATGGCAGAGATATTGTATGTTGTATAATTATGTTTGCACCATATTGAGAGTGAAAAGACCTGGGCCTAACATAGAGCCATGTGGGATACCATATGTCAGGTTTGTGCTATTGCGGAATTTTTCAGTAATTGGGTACGAGGTGAACAATTTATGAACAATACCGGAGAGACCAGCCCAGCATAATGTTATGATGTACAATATTGAATGCAGCACAGAGATCTATCAGGACAAACATAAAGGCCTTTTATGTCATTAGTGTTCATTCAATTACACATTTGAGTGGGGATGTGCTCGGCACTGAGACCAGATGGATTTTTTTTTTCCGATCAGTGTTCTATGGAAGAAATCATTAAGATGTCTTAAAACTTTTTCTATAATCCTTATCAGAAAAGTCAGGTCTGTTGTTAGCGATACTGTCTTTTAATTAGAGGTGTAATTAAAGTGATTTTAAAAGCTGGATGAAAGATGCCCATGAACAACTAGTGATTGACTGATAAACCTCTGCCAAACCGTCAAAAAGCATTTTCTGGAAAGTAGTGAGTATGGGATCAAGGTCATGGATGGAGGACTCTTCAGCGAAACAGATGAGTTGCTTCCTAAAAAGAACTCCACTTCCATCGTATTGAAATTGGTTTGGCTTTACTCCAAACGACAAAGCGCAAACAACAGTAATTTGCAAAATTTGCACAGACACTGTTCGCACATCGGATGGCAACGCTACGAACCTGTTCAATCGCCTGACAGCGTGATGTCATGACTTGTGTAAATATATAAGGCACTTTTAATTGGTGTGTTATCTATATGCATTATAAGCTTTCCATGTGTATGTTCATGCACTCTTTATAAGAAGAGTAGCAAACGGTGGAAAGAGGTAACAGAAGCCGTGACTTTTTACCTGGCAAAAGATATGCAAATTAGTCTCAAAGATCAATGCAAAGAATCGTGATAAAATTGAGATTGTGATTTTATTTTTAAAAAATCATATAATATTTGACTATATCGCCCCTCCCTACTTATCTCTAAAACAGTCTATTAACATAGAGATTATCAGAACAATAGTTAGAGGAAGGGTTTATGAGGCTATCAAAGGTTTGTTTTAAGTCTTGGAAATAATCTAACATGCCTGAAATACATCCCATGTCCAGGGGAGTTGATAAAACCACTGGACATGTGAATTGTTGCAAATTACTGGAATAAAAGCTCTGCTGTGAATGTGATCAGCAGTATCATGATAAAATGCTGAATTTAAATGCACACCAGTTGGCAGTGACAACAAAGGTAGAGTTTCCTGTAATTTAGGATTCATGTTGGATTAACAGCTGGCAGCCAAGGCTGATGTCTTGTTTTCTTCCGGAAAGGGATGGGAAATATTCAAGTGATGGCTGTGATGAATCAGGGAAGAATAAGCAATTAATAATCTGACCCAATCATTTCGCCTTGTGTTAACAATTTCTGTGGTTTTGTCTTCATTTCATCTCACCTTTGCAGGAGCTTTTGGTCATTTAGTTTATATTATATTGTCCCCATAGTGATTTTATTCTTCACTGCAAAAATGTGATCAGTATGATTTGTCTAGAAATTATCCATTACATCACTGACAGATGAAGAGAGGGTTGGCAAAGATATTATTTATACAAAATAGAAATTTTTACCATTTGTCCTGCAAGATGGCATCTTTTAGCAGTGCGTCCCAAAGTACAATGCAGCATTTGAAGGGAGGCATTGAATAACAGAACATATCCATAACTGATGAAATGTCAACAGACAGTCCCCATGCAATGACAAAATCTTTGTTGAAACATTTTATGAAGCTCAGATGAGGAAAGTCTATGATCTTTGTATCTGTATTATTGACAATGTGTAAATTAAAGTCACAGATAATGATTATATTGTTAGAATTAGAGCTGATAATTGAGAAGAGCAGAGAAATCAGACAATACATTTGGGGAATGTGATTGTGGTCTGCAAGAATGTTTCATATGTACAGTTTCATACTCAGCAGAAAATAAGTTGATATTGTATGTTTCTGCAAACGACTGATGTTTGACAACCACAAATATATAACAGACTTCACCATGTTTAAGTGTTTTACCTATGATTCTGAAAATATAGAACCTGGCAACCAACCAGGGTAAGGAAATCATGGTGGTTTGTGTTAAATAGTGCTAAATGCCAATGTAATCTGTTTTACGCATCTGCAGATTTTTGACGTGAGTTTGTTTTTGGAATATTTCCAGTTTGGTCCGTTGTAGAAACTTAACCAGTATTTACCAGTACAACAGATTGTGTCCTACATCAGTAACTTGATAATGACAGTGCAACATGACAATGTGATGAACATCACATTGCTATGTTGTTTTGTATTATACCATAATAAACAGACGGAGCTGCTAGTGTCTGACAAACCAGGAAACATGAAACGTGATTTACTGCCAAGTTGAGGCTGGAAGCACAAAGGAGGATCACAGGAGGCTTTTAGCAGAGAGGAGTGCATGGTACATGTTGTGTCTTACTTGAACATTTGTGTACTTTTTAGGGCAACATGAGACTAAAACTACACCAACATGGCAACATTTTAATTTTAAGCTAGCAAAAGAAATGAGCTGAAAACATTGAAAATGTAACAGAAAACGAAATGGCCAATCTGGATATACTGCTGCTTTAGTCTCAAACTGCCAGCCCTATTGTGACAATATTAAAGGTGCAGCTTCTGCCTCTGCTTCCTCTTGTCATTGTTTAGTGTTTATTGACAGCTATCAAGACAGTTTAGAAGTGCATTACACCCACCTGGTGGACTGGAGATGGTACATGCTCAGGCGTAAGCTTTGGTAGTCTCATTTCGTTACTTCTGCTAAGTGGAGGTGCAAATAATTGGTGAAATTTAGTATACCAGATTGGTCTTGCATTTGGTTTCATATCCAAGAGGTTTAAAATTTCTACACTAGCTCACCCTATTTAAGCCAAGCCCTGGTGTCTTTCACTAATCCTAAATGTGAATCCTTACCATATATTTATTTAATTTACAGTCAAAACAAAAAAGAATCATGAGCTGTTAAATCGCTATTGTTAAAGAAAATAGATATAACTGTATTTCCAAATGCTAATGGTATATTTCTTCTTTACAGTTGTTGACTTTATATGTCTTTGTAGTTTGGAGAAATGAACAATAGCGACATTTTTATCTGGGGACTAGGTTGCCTAGAGACGACAGGTTAAATGTTCCTTGGCCAAAGAGTATGAGTACGTATGTTGGCTGCTCCTCTGCCCCTCTATCCTTGTCTAGTGAAATAGGAGAAATTGTTGTATTAAGGAGGGACGTAATAATGCCACTCTCAGATTTACTGCCATGTTTTGATCCTGTAATAGGTTGGCACCAGCCACCGGTTGCAGAGATACGTACAAGGTCGTTAAAATTATGCCTTTCCATATTTGGAGGTCAGACGCTACAAAAGACTAAGGATTTGTTGGATTAGGTTTTAAAATCAGGCCGTGATTTATTTTAATTATTCGGACTGGAATTGTGGCCGCTGAGCAGATTGATGGTACGTACTGATCAGATAAACTTGGGAAAATGTGTGAAACTGTATGTGTTGCAGTAGAACAAAGAGAAGTCTGTGGGCAATTTGATGCTGTAAGCTTCATAAATAAACTCTTCATGTTGGTAGAAGAGGCAGTGTCAGTTGTTGATGGAGCAGTTGGCAATAGTCAACACAGAGTACTAATTACTATTGTGACTTTTAACTTTTCTACGTAAAGTATACACTATTTCCTGTACTAGTAATGAATGTTGGCACTGAATGTAAATCATAAAACCTGTCCAATATGTAAGTTGTAAAATGCCAGACTGGTTCATACACACCTACAGAGCCCTAGCAGTTGGTGAATGCTTCTTGTCTGGTAATTTATTTACAATAATGCCTGCAATTTCCTTTCAGTGGAGGGCAGTAGAGGGAACCCTCTCGTTTAATGGCATGAAATATTGGAGGAGGCTCATTTTGTCCGAGGAATCACATTTACTTACGCTACTTAATTACAGTGGGGGGAGTTATCTTGGAAAGAGAAATAATGAACACCAGTGATGAGTAGCAGAGTCAAACCAAGGACACACTGTGGCAGGATGATGGGGCCATGGTGCAACAAGCATTTAGTGTAGCTCATCTTGTAGCCGCCGGCCAAGTGGACTTTAACTATAAAGATGAATCAGTATCACTTTTTGTGTTGGCCTTTTATTCTAGTTTCAAGTGAAAATATGAGGGAACTCTCCAGGAATATTAATTTATGTTAAGCATGAGGCTGTAGCCTAACATCACCTCCTAAATAAGAGGAAAAGTCAGTGCTGTTCTCAAATAATATATTGGCCAGGACTACAGTGCACACATCAGTGGGTTAGATTACACTAAAATATGCATTATTTATGTTTACATTCTCATTTAGTCATCGGTAAGTGCATATTTCTGATATCATTCAGACTGATACATTCGATGTCAAAGAAACAATAACCATGTCATTTAAACAGAGATAGGAAGCTCATATTTGTTTTACAACTGCACTGCTTTTACAGCTGTAATATTAACAGTAGGCTTTACTTACATATTCAAGACAAAGCTTCAAAATACCTAATAAAGTAAAGCAAAGTCAAAGGCAGCAATAACAAATAGCAAATGGAAAACATAAACTGAAAGGGCGCTATCGTAAAACCAGAAATACATGTCGAGCATTCATAAAAGCCCTCCTCTCTACTAATACCTCCATAGCTGATACCAGAGTGCATTACAGTAGTCATGCTGAAAAGACAGATAAGAAAGTGTCTACAACTTACATAAATCTGCATATGACCTCAATATTTGCACATCATTGACTGCAAAAGTGAGAAGTAAATGAAAAACCTGAGTCTGACAAATCCTGAGAGGTGATGTCTGTGAACTTATACATCCTCCTTCACACCATCCAAATGTGTGACTTTGGGCTATATAGATAAAATTCATTTGAATTCACTTGGTCATGGTTTGTGTCAGGATTAAGATATGCAGGGGAGAACTCTGTCAGCATTGGGCATTATGGTCTGTGAATAGCTTGCGTTATTTGACTGGTGATTGCAAACCAAACAATGTAGATTTGAAGGTGTAGACTGAGTATTAATGTGATTTTACAATGACGTTGGGACATTGTTTCAGCTGATTTGTTTGGTTCCGAGGCTGATTGATGTCAGTGGTGAACTGAAACTTTATCGATCTGAAACATTATGTCAAGAATTTTCATGAAATTAGGGCTTTCTATGAGCTTGGCAGCTCAATATTTTCAATTAGGCTCCTGTTCCGTCACTGCTTTCTTTCCTCATATTGCCGTTACCCAATTACGCCGTTGACAACATTTAACAGAGCCTCTTTGACTTGATGGGAGTGTTTGTTTGCTGATGTCTTGAGACTCTTACATTTTAGTTTGTGGGTTTTTTTATGCTGTTTCTGAGGCTTTCTCTCATGGTTCTAATCTTTTAATATGTATGAAAAAAGGACGTTGTTACTTAGTTTATTCTCTGCGCCTTTCTATCTCCCCCTGGCTATTAACAAAACACTGACATATCTGATGTACAGCTTTTCTCTGACATGTCACAAAGGCAAGAGCCTCAGTCAAAAATCTGTCTGGATAAATCTTACCTATTCATGTCAGACAATGAAAATGGGTCTTTTGGAGCTTTCTGATCCCTTTATGTGTCTGCTAGCCCTGCCAAAACATGTGAAAATGTGAAAATAACAGAATAAAACGCTCCTCTGCAATCTTAAAAAAACAAAACAAAAAAAACCATAGCCTTTCAGGAACCCGTGTTTAATTAATTGTCACCAATCCATGACAGATGAGTATTCAAATTAGAGGTTCTTACGCCAACATAAGCAGCCAAAAGTATGCAAATGCTAGACAGCCCTCATTGTTTTTTCATGGATCTTTGAAGACATTTGATGGGTCTCCAAAACTAAGACAGCATAGAGAAAGCCTTCCAGCTCTACCATAAGAATTTTAGCTTGTTTTATGTGTGTCGGTGTGTACTCATACATCGACAACAGAGGAGAGACAGATGCTGTGAGCTGCAGTCTGTTTGCTCTAGCATCGTTAGTAGAAATTAATTCCGCTGATTTCTGTTTAGGTGAAATAATAGCTATTAACACCAGGTAACAAGAATAACCTGGAAGGGCTGAAGTAGAACTGAAGTGACCATCTATCAGCTGGCCATATCTAATAGAGTGACCCATGTCTGAGAGATGTTCTCTCCCAAGGGTCTTTTATGAAATTGAATCCTAATGGAACACGACTAAAAGCCCAGAGCCCCACTAGCAGCACCTAGAGGCAGCCGTCTCCATTATATTCCACATAACAACACAGCTGCATGAACATACTCGGCTGTGGTTGTGATTTTGCTTATAACCTCACACCCTATAAATGGTTGTCTGTTTAATCGCTGGCTGTCCCATCATGCATCAGGTGAACAGCTGTGTCCCATTTCAGAAACTGCATGATACAAAAGATGCAACACAAACCAAAAGGAGCATTAACCCAGATTGGTCATTCATAAGTTATTTACAGTTTCATCACCTGTGTATTTTCAATGACAAATCCAATGAAACAACAGATTAATATGACTTCATGCTTCTAAAAAAGAGTGACAGCGTGGTAATGTCTAAATGTCCAAAATGTGTCACTATGATGAAAATAGCCTGTGTAGACTCGGCCCTCGCAGCAGTGGAAACATAAAACCATTTCCAGGAATATGCTCGGTGATATCTGCACAGCACTCCTAAAATTAGCAATGACCAACTGTGATGCATTGCAAAATATTGTGACAACTTCTAATTTTATTATATAACCATTACAAAATGCTCAAATAAACACTTAGCTGTGTGAATGTCTGCACAGGGCTGCGAGGATGTATCTGTTATGTCCACAAACATAAAAACAGTGCATTTATCAGCTCCTTTTTAAGAGCACCAGGCTGAGAGACCATCAGCATCCTCAAAGCTGAGTTTCTGGACTGGAAAAAAAATTGTCAGATGGAATCAAATGTTCAGCAAAGTACATCATTAGAGCTGCCTAGAAGTACGCCTTGGTGTGAAGTAGGATTTATAATAGAATGTACACAATGGACTCATTTTAAAGCTTCTGGCATTATCACATGATTTATATCTAGGGATGCTGATGCTCTATTTTCCAACACTTTGCTCTCCTATAGATTATTGGTTTGACAGAGCAGCCCCCTCCATTCCCCCCCAAAAAAGAAAGGGGGGGTAATTTAGGTGTCAGGTTAATTCATGATGATTTCAAGGGGTTCTATAGAGTATTAATATTCCAAATTCTCAACAACAGAGGGAAGTCACGTACTAGAACATACTTAGGATCAAAAAGGTCACCAACGAATCAATGCCATGTATCCACAGATCTCTGAATAAAGTATAAAACTCATTGTTTACACACATCTGTATTATGTGTTTTCTTACGTTATTACGTTTTCTTCTTCAAACTAAAACTAAATAGCCCCATAAACTTATACCCCATTATTTTCAGTCAGTTCAAATAACACTGTGCTGTATAATCTTCACGTGCCATGTCAGCTGATAGTTTACATTATAGCTCTGTTAGCTTCGCTCTGTTTTTAAACTGAAAACAGCCACAAAACCACAAATCACCTCCGCTTTCTCTTCAGTTTGTCTCTCACCAAAGATCTGTTTGAAATCGTCCAAACAAGGTCAGAACTGTCACAGTTTAGTCTGAACTGTGGATCAACAAACAGCCAATTTAGCAAAGATAAAAACATCACATAATAACCTTCATGAGTTTATAATCAAACTCACCCATTTAGAGGAAACGCTGCCGTTTCAGCATCAAACTATGCTTTTCATTTATAACTGTGTCCAGTGTTGAAAGTAGCAAGAGTGTTTCTAGCTTTTGTCACTGTCTTTTTTTGAGTCTAAAAGTTGTTTCTTTGTACTTCTCATCCCATCTGATCACTTTCAAATTTATTTATTTATTTATTAGGGACAGTGCATATTAATGAACATCTCCATCAATTGCATGTGTAAATATGCCACATTGTAGCAACGGTGCTAATTTCCATCTGTAGTCCCTAGGCAGATGTCAAGAAAGACAATGGATAGAGGACAAAACATCATAAAAACGCACAAAACAACACTGTGAAGAAAATTGACTGATGGTCACAGGCTTGGTTTTCCTCCATCTAATGTTTAAGTTATGATTTGAAGGAGGCATATGATTGTGAGCCTCTGATGTTGAGTGGTAGACTGTGACTGTGACTGAGAGCGTAGTCTGTCCAAAAGTTGTACGCCTGCGTAGCACCGCGCAGTCTCCTGGAGCTGTGGCCCTGGCGGCCATCCCACTGACAGACCAGGATTGGATCAGTTCTGTCAAGGGAGGAGGGGCCAGTCCATGCACGACTTTGAATATCAGGAAAGCATTTTTGAAATTCACAAGATTATTAAAATTAAGAAATGTATCTTTATCTGAAACAGTGCAATGGTGGAAACTAAATTATTTTTTGTCAAGCATTTTTATGGCATTTTTAAAAAAGTGATCCTGTGAGGTTTGAGCGTTGTGCCAGCAGCAAGTGACCAGGAAGTTACACCAGGATTCCATGTGAGAGAAAATCATAGATTGTAAAAACATCTTAGCAGCATAAAGGTCAAAAAAGGTCTGACTTGTTTAAAATGTTCCACATTAAAATTTACTCTTTTTGAGTCGTTTTATGTGGTTTTGAAATGTTAATGTTACCCAACCCTTCTGACACTTTGGTCAAAGGACATTAGGCATTAGTTCTCCTCACCATGGAAGACCACTACTCCCTCTAGTGGTCACATAAACCCTCCGCTCCATCAGTAAACATATACAGTATGTACAGTTCATATCTCTACAGTCCAATACACTGGCATCTTTGGGAGAACTTCAGAGATCTTTATTCTAATGATATATTTAGGTCATTTTTAAAAACATTTTAAAGTAAAAGTACTACATATTGCCCCTTTAAGTATTCCTACTCTACTACAGTTTATTAAATACATGCCGTGCACAGCCATCTTATAAATTCTACACATTGTTTTCCCATTCGGAAGTTTTGGTTACAAATGATTTCCAATTAAAAGCTTTATTAATCCCCTCTGCTCTCGCTTCGTTTCAGCTCAGTTTCAACAGAGAGAGGGCACACAAGTTCTGTGTCAAGTCAGGAGTTCTTCACAGGCCATTGAGAGCAAAGCTACTGAATAAATCCTGAAAGATGGATAAATGAGCAGCACTTGATTTTGTGTCGAAAAAGCGACCAGCTCCATTTTTAGTGGCTGAACTGATTCACGTGTTAAAAATATATTTGATTGTACAGCACTTGTCCATTACTCACCCTGGGAAAATTTTCAGTGACCTCAACGACTCATTTTAACTACTTTCAGAGCTGTTAACTTTTTGTGTTTGTGTGGGAGGGGTGACGATGCCTTATGGATAATGTATGCATTTTTATATGTATGATCAAGTGTTTGGGAGTTATGCTGTGAAAGCTAATTTTATGATCTTTCTCACTTAAAATCAGTTCCTTTCAGCCTCTTCATATACTGTATGAGGGTTAATAAAGTGCTTTGTGTATTTTAGGTGTTTATACAGTATTTCTCTCTTTTTTACCATTTCATATTTTATTGCTATCTTAATCTATACTGGAAAACAGTGACACGTACAGTGCAATAAAATAATCCCTTTTCATGATGCTAAATATGAGTTACTGGCAGAAAACTCGGCTGGAAAACTATTATTAAATCCTCAGGCATTCCAAAACATAGGGTCGAGACTTAAAAAGGACCACAGACCTGTTTTTGTTGGATTTCCAGTCAGAAGTGAAATACATAACAATGCTGTGATTTAGTAAATGTGTCAAAACCTGAATAAATATTACCAGTTTAATTATAGATCTTAAACTTTAGCTTCACAGACTTGGTCATTTCGGCTTTTATGTCTGAAACTATTAACGATACATAGATTGTTAAATGTGTCTGTATGGATGGCCTGATTAGGTTCCATTTATCTGTGGAAATTTTCATACCATTTTCAGTCTCCGCTCACAAATGTTGCCTGATCGACACAAATCAGGTTACATGTGTGATCACAGTTTTGATTCTATTTTCCTAGTCTTAAACCCCATTCACATGGGACTATTATAACCTTTACACCTCCATTGATTAAGAAATTAACCCACCACATCTGTGTTTCATGCGCCTTATTCGCATGAGATAGCAAAGTGTTTTTACTGATATTATTCCTTGGTTCTGATGTCAGGGTTAGACTCACCACTTACAAGTGACTATTGAAAGATAGAAAAATGTTCCTTACTGTAGCTGTCATGCATGTCATCCATCTCCTTATCCTTTGTGATGTTGCTCTTCTAAAGGATTCAGAATATCCAGTCTATATTCATTTCCAGTTAATACCTGTACTATGCCACGACATGAGCCTCTTGAATTTCCACCCAAAACACTTCAGAACTTTTCATTTCCATCACCAGCACAGCTTCCACCATAGATGTCGATTTGCACAGGACTAATAATATCACAAACCCCCTACATTTGCTGAAATAGGAAAAGCAATTTGAGGTGTAATTTTTTTCTTTACAAATTACCCGATTGATTCTCAGAGGATTAATATTAAAGACAACCTCTGCAATTATTACAAATGGCCAAAGGTCCACAGGTAATACCAGTTCCATGTGAACAGGGCTTTAGAACCACACAGATCCTCAGAATTTAACAAATATTTGCCTCTGATGTTCTTCAAAGTCCAGCATGAATCATATCAGACAATGTCCCCTTAAGTAAATCCAATAAATATATTATTCATTTGTCGTTTCTTAACCCATAAAGACCCAGTGCTACTTTTGCGGCATTCCACAAATGAATTTTTCTTTCTATTTAACCTTTCTTAAGTTATTTATAACCATTTATTGTAATATTATCCTATGTATTTTGGATTTTTCAATGAAAATCAGGTATTTTCCCATATTTAATTCACTGATCATGTAAATGTTCATAAAAGCTCAGATCATAGTTGATTGTCATAATATAAGAAACCAAGAAAAAATGAAGAAAACATAATTTAAAAAAAAAATCATTAACTGAGCATAAACCCAGTGTGTCCATCCACTGTCATTGATCCAACTCCATGAGTTTTACTGGTGAATCAATGTTGTAAAAGATGACATTGTTTCCACCGTAACTACGGAGCCTCTGAACGTCCAAATGGGTCATATCTGATGACCATGAAAAGATGACAAACTGTATTTTACACCAATTATTTACATGTATAGATAGGATTAGTGGATTAACAGGTATTAAACTGTTTAAATCAGTAGATGGGATTGGTTGCCGGTGGCTGTTTGGGTCTTTATGGGTTAAACTACGGCTTCTCTACTGTACTCTTTGACATTAAATCAGGGGTTGTCAGCCTGAAGTGACATAAGCCCCACATTTGGACCACCTACCACACAAATCGAGAAGAAATAGGAGCCACATGTCACAAAAACGTGGAAAAACTGGGCTGTAAATATGTGTCAGCTGTCATCTTAAATGCCTGAGATAAACATTCTGTTCATCACTGCCTGTCATTATGAAATCATGCTTAAACGCACAGTATGGAGTGTATTTCACCGGGCGCCTGTCCATCAAAACAATATCAGATGAAGTGAGTTGCTGCATATCGCCGATCAACCACCTCTGTTATTACCGTTTACAATAAAAGAGCAAAACATACACAATAGCTGAACTTTGACATGTAGAGAATCTCAGCGAGAAGCATCTGAATAAATAGCAGCAATACTACCAACAACAGCAGCAACAGCATGTCATGTTTATTGACATATAGTATATCCATGTGATATCGTTTCATCTGAGTGAAGTAGCCACAAGTAGCATTAAATGTTAATGTTAACTTAGCAGACGTGATATAACACCACAGACAGGTGCCAAAATGTAACAGACCATAACAGAATAAATGATTGAATTTGTCTGAACATGTCTGGAAACTGTTGATATATTTAGAGACACGAGGCAACAAATTATGTAACAAAGGCCTCGCTGTTTTGAGATATTTTAATCCAGAAATGCTGCCGTGTGTGCAGTATATTTGGGGTCCCTCACTACCTGCTCTGGAGTGTAGTGTAGTTCTTAGTGTAGGGTTTTCTCTCGCATCACTGCTTTTTGTGTCAGAGAGGGAACACACGGAATTTAGTGTGTGTTAATTTTAATCACAGGAATGGAACATGGAATATATTAATGTATAATTACACACAAAATAGGAACCCTTGTGTTTTTGTTCACTTTTAATCATGGTTTATATATACATTTGCATTGCGTTGCCTTTTTTGCTCTGCCTAAACACATCACATCTGCACAGTCTACTGAACATTTTAAATCACTTTTAAAGACACACCTATTTTCACTGGCTTTTAATACAAGTATGTAATTAATATTTGCTTTTACTTATGATTGTGTTCTTAGTTGTTTTTAATCTATTATTGTGTACTTGTTTTTATTAGTTTTAGTAGATCTTGTATTTATTCTTATTTTTGATAGTTTTGGTGTTTTTATCAATTTGTACAGCACTCTGGGCACTTTACGCTGTTGTAAACGTGCTATATAAATAAATTGACCTTGACCTTGACCTT
>JAPQRQ010000015.1:27387955-27410740 GCA_037367365.1 Apogon talboti
AATAGTCATTACTGTCCTTAATAGTCACAAATCAATTTTGTTTTGAATAGCAGACTCATTAAATCAAGCATAATTTCACCCTTACTTTCATGATATGTCAGTTAATGAACATTGCACTGATTTTTTTAATGTATTTTGCATTTTGTATTTTTATGTATAAAATAATTATCGGTCCAATTTTAATGTTTGTGAGACCAAAAAACTTTAAAATCTCATTAGCACAAACATTAACATGCATCTGTATTGGCATTATTTGACAGTTAGATACTACTAATTGACAGTTTTTCTCCATTGGTTTGCCTCATTTCTTGAAACAGAAATTATATTCTCAAAATGACATGGATAAACCTCCAAACCACCTGGCAATTGTTCACAACAGAATTGAATTTCTCATTCATTTCATCAAATTGAAAATGACTTAGTACATGTCTCAACGTCTCAGTACATCTTTGCAAATGATTAAGTACAGTTAGCCTACATTTAATACAATTCCCAGGTGGATAGATCTTGTTGACCTAAACTGGTTGTTCATTCTCAGTCTAACAGCTGTTCTCTCCAAAACATATCAGCATCATTTCATTGTATAAGTCGTCACGTGCACAATATTCTGTTCAATTGTCAAAATTAGTCAAGAAGATAATGCGATGTTGACCAGGAGAGGGAGGTTAAGGACAGCAACCAGTGAAGAAATGTTAGCGTTGAAAGCTTTATTTTCAGCAATGTAGGCTACATAGAATTTCCTTGTTTTTCTTTATGTGTTTATATTACAGTATATTATGCTGTATACATTTTCTTTTTGCTCGGATGTATATAGGTTACTTTATGTGTGTGTGAATTGAAACGTTTACAATGTCCTTGGTAGTGTGAGTGCAATGTGTGACGTCAAACCTACTCTTACTGTAAAATCCTTTTTTTTTCAGTTTTACACACAATTGTATTCTCTTAGTTTGTCAAAAGAAACTAATACAGTAACCATTGTTAATGAATTACTGGGCTAAGACTGAGAGGTGGACATGAGGGATATTTCAATGCTCCTCTGCCATAGTGACAAAACATCAAAACATTTGGACTTGCAGTGCTTACACAACGCCAAAGCGATGATGCATTTTGGGCGCACTGACTATTTATATGTGAAAGGAATTTAGTAAACAGTTTTGGGAGAAATGTGAGCTTTTGCAAGTGAGCTACAGTGTTGTGTTGTGCTGAACTGTAAGACTGTTTTGCCAAATGATCTTAGAGTTTTGAGAATGTAATTTCTGTTTCTGTAATATACTGTAACTCCAACTATATGATATCAGGAGACAAAAACTGATCAATCCAAAATGCAGTTTTGTTAATTACTTACCACCACTGTCAAATTAAATAGATTCAACCTATAAAAATAGAAGGGCGAAATGATCGACAGCAACTGAATGAGAGTCAGCGTGCCCACTTCTGGTGCTGCACTTAGTCATTTATTTTGCATCTTCCCGGAATTGTCAGTCACACAATCAGCATTTTCACGACACTCATCCTTCACAGCAACACTTGGCAGCTCGACGTCGTGCTTAGGACAGAGCGTTTGTGCTTGAGAGACTGTACTCCAGGTGACAGATGCAGCTTCGGTGGATTTCTACTAGAGATGGGAGGGAGAGAGAGAGGGGAAGTTGACCCTCTCCTCTGGGCCTCCAAACCTTTACTGTGAGGAGGTTTGTGTGTTGATGCATACAGTACGTTCGGGGGCCCTCGGGGTGTTTTCATTGGTGCATGTGCGCTTGATCTGTGGATGAATCTCTACATCTTGATTTGTGAATGTGCAGGAGCAATTATTTTACAGGTTTCTGCTTTGTCAGCGCGTTTCTTATCTGCACAGCCTGCATTTGTCACTCGTAGACTGCAGAGGCATCATCGTTTGCCGCAGCCTTCCATTACTGTCATATAAAAATCCTGCAGGTGACGTCTTTTGTATTTTGGATGGATGGATGGATGGATACAATCAAATAAAAGTCAAAGATATAAGCAGTTTAAAAGTATAAAAATATAAAAGCAGTATAAAAACAGACACAATAGCACAGTGACTTGTAATAAATATCTAAAAAAAAAATAGTATCCACAAATTGCACTTAAGGATATTGCACATGAGAACATTGCACATAGTTCACTTCAGAGCCAGAATAGGTTAAAAAAAAAACAAAACTGAATAAAATTGGAGAAAAATCATAAAAACCAATATGAAACTTCAGGGAAAACCAGATTGTGTCTTTGTTGCAGATAATGAGGGGCTGATGGTGTAAAATATGCTGTCAATCACTGAATGTGCTAACATTATCAGACACAAACTCAACACAACACATCTCAGCATGCTTCTACTGTATAAACTACACTTTTTGCAAACACACAAACCATTGACATACAGACTATTTTGAGATGCACAGCACAGAGGCAGTGCTCAACAGATGCACAGCAGTAATTATCATGCATTTCAATGTGAAAAGTAATCTGCATATTAAGTACTGTAATTTTTTCAAATGTATATGAGGATCATGTGAATCAAAACACAAAGGATTTTACTGTCAAAGATGAAAGTTATGGAAATAAATAATGTGGAAACTCTTCATCTGTCAGTTTCATGGGAGCGAGGCAATTTTTTCCAGAATAGATGTGAAACTATTTGTATGTTACAGCCAACGTGGTGTAATGAACTGTACCTGACTCATTACAATAAACACAGTTTTATTCAGGTGTTTGGTGAAACTTCAATTTAGGAAGTGTTTTTCTTGTATTGAGCTTGGGAAGTAATGTTAAACCTGCGCATATGCAAATGAGGTTTTCAACAGAAATGAGCAAACAGTGAGTTTCTAAACCCAAACTTAAGATTGTACTTTATTACCTACAAATCATTTCTACATTATTTCAATAAGATAAGATCTAGAAACACACTCTTATCATTATGAAAAAAATAATGTGTTTTTTTTGTTATATTTTTATGCAACTGAAATATGATTTTTTTTTTTTTTGCGCTTGGGTCAGAGTGTCTTGAATGATTTAAAGCTGCAGAAGCTGCAAATGGGAGGAAAATATGAAAATGCATACTTTATTTCTGCAGCTCTCAGCCCCCAGTCCAAATCAAGAGACTAATTATACATATAGATCACCCGACACACCATTATGTTGTGTTTATGGAAAAGTGAAGCCACATTTTTCTGAGTTTCTGCATGGAGATACAGTAGAATCACGTCCAAATTACATCTGAAGGAATCTGTTCAAAAACTTGGTAATCACAGCTCTCAATCCCGTATTTAACCCCCTACCTACCTCTAAACACCTGTGTTAGAGAAAATCTGCATTGTGGGGTAGATTATTACAGAGATCGACAGCCTGAAAACACAGGCGAGGAGTAGATGCAGAAGTCTTATGTCCTCTCAGATCACTTGATTGTACAATATGCTGAAAGAAAATACAGGGTTTTGGTGCAGCACTGAAGCTTTAAGTGAAACAATGCTCATCGTAGCTGTTCAGAAAATTCATCTAGGTTTCATATGCTAGTGATTGTGGAGACGGTCTTCAATTTAACTTAGAAGTTTTGTGTCTGATAGTGACAGCCTCTTGGTAATGTGTTTAGAAAATTTGTGTTTTTCTACAAGATAATTTTTGCTAAAAGGGGTCTTAAGGTGCTTTATGTTGAACTATTAGCACGATGTCTTTTGTATGTTAGAGTTAAGCGAACTAAAATCTGAACTAAAATCACTCACTCATACCACTTGGAACAGTGCCCTTCCACCCCACTCACCTACTACACTACCCCTGACCCGCCGCCTGGGAATGGAATGGGCTCAGCAGAGACCCAACAGTCAGAGTTTGGCTGCCTCTGCTCCATAACCACATTAGCTGAAAGTATTGTACTTCTTGTGTTTCTATAGCAACTGTTCCCACTCATGTCTTCAGGATACTCAGCAATGCGGAGAGTGAAGGAGAGCAGCAATGTTGGTCATACCTGAGCATGTTGATTCAATTACAGTGATGTTGCCCATACAAAACAGGGATATTTGGAACCATGTGTACCATGCCATGACCTTTCACTTAAGTTCATTCCAGTAATTAATAAGTTAATAAACTTGTATTAACCTTCAGAAAGATGTATATATGTAATGTTACAATTAAATCATAGAAAGAAAAAAAAATTCAAGATAGTCATGATCATAAATCAAATAAACGGAGTCATCAGTCTGACCCTCTCATCTAAGTGAGTACTTAATTAAAGTGCTAAGAAAGATCAGTAGGTATGAGAAAGTGATTCAGTTCAATTAAATAAAATGAAAAATTAGCTTGTGGGAACAAAAACACGCACTGCATCTGCACTCCTTTTTAATGCTGTGAATTTCTGTTTGTCCTTGGCTGCATCTTTACTTTGTTGCTTTGAAGAAAATCTGGTTCTCTCTCCTCGAACGTCCACCCCACCCTCATTCTGTAGCCCTCCCCCTTCCCTTTCTGTTTTAACCGTTTTCCTCTTCTGTTTCCGTGTCCTCTATCTAACAGGTGTTGAGTGACTGAGGTGATGTGACGGCGGGGCTTGCAGGCAGCACAGATCAGAACAGGCTGTCTGCCGCTCACTCAACCAACTGCAAGCAACACGTTACAGCCCCGACAGGTAGGACAGGATGGTTGGCAAACTTTTTTGGGCAAGATAATCTACAAAGTTTCAAAGCTTCGCCGACCATTTAATGTTTTTACGACCCTGAACACTGTCAAAGTCTGTTTCCTTCAAAGCCACGTTTTGAATGAAAACTTCCCTTTCATCCACTTTGACATGTTTTATGTATGAAGTGCAGAGAAATCACTGACAAAGACAAAGAGAGAATTATACTGTTCTTTTAACAAGTGGATTGGGCTTCGAAATGATGATTGTTCAAGTTCCGCACCAGGATAAAATAACAAGAAACGAAGGCTGTGTGACAAAATAAGCATTGGCTCTAAATTATGTATACAGTATGCAACTTGTGAAAATATAATTTCCCTAAGATCCATTTATGTCTAATGCATTATTCACTTTCCGTTGCAGAATGGATTTTCCCAATTGTACTGAAGGGGTGTTTTCTACAAGCAGCAGTGATTATGAGTCACTGGAGACCCCCGAACGCCCTACCAGTAAGGTGCTGCTTACAACGACCCTGTCTATACTGGCTATTCTGACCACATTCTTCAACTGCCTGGTGATCACAGCTATTGCCGTCACCCGCAAGTTGCACCACCCAGCCAACTACCTTATCTGCTCATTAGCGGCGACTGACCTGCTGGTGGCTGTGCTGGTCATGCCTTTCAGCATAATCTACATCCAGAAGGAGAAATGGGTAATGGGCCAGCCGGTGTGCACCATCTGGTTGAGTGTGGATATCACCTGTTGCACGTGCTCCATCCTTCACCTTGCTGCAATCGCCATCGACCGCTACAGGGCCATTACTGACGCGGTGGAGTACTCGCGCAAGCGCACTGGGGCCAGGGCCGGGGCGATGGTCGCAGTGGTGTGGCTTTTGTCTATTCTTATCTCGCTTCCTCCGTTACTGTGGCGCCACTACAGTGGGGATGCAGAACAGGAAGACCAGTGCATCATAACCCATCATCACATCACCTTCACGCTCTACACCACCTTTGGAGCATTTTACATCCCCCTGCTACTCATCCTGATTCTGTACTATAAAATTTACCGCGCTGCTCAGACCCTCTATATGCGGAGGGAGGCCAGTCGAGCTAGCCGCCACTCATGCATGACCAACGGGAGCATGATCCCGTCATCCTACCCCGCTGGAGAGGGCGATGTAGATGGGGGGCCTCGGAGTCCGGAGCCCATTAGCCCGCCAGAAAAGTCTACCTCTGAACCCTCAACTGAAGATCCCCCACGTGAGCGCGTACGTGTCTCCGTAAAGGCATTAAAATGCAAAACGCGCTCACGCCGTCTTGCATCGCGGAGTGAGTCACGTAGTGAATCACGGCGGAGCCAGTTTTACCAAGGACCGAGGATCTCAGGCTCAAGAGAGCGTAAAGCAGCATCCACTCTGGGGTTGATAATAGGGGCCTTTGTCATCTGTTGGCTGCCATTTTTTGTCAAGGAGGTGATCGTTAACACCTGCAGTTCTTGCAGTACTTCAATGGAAATGGCTGACTTTTTGACGTGGTTGGGTTACCTCAATTCTCTGATCAACCCGCTAATCTATACCATCTTTAATGAGGACTTCAAAAAAGCCTTCCAAAGACTAATTAGGTGCAGTCATTATCTCTGATGGTTACAATTCTGCATGATGATACACGTACACTATCTACCGCCACACATTACGGGGACAAACTAATGGATGGAGGTCAGAAAATACCATCTGAACACTGACTGAATGTGCCAGAGAGAGAATATTCTCAAAGAGGAAAGGATTGACAGCCATTTCCAGACACTCCACCGGGCACTTCAACAACCCAAATGGCAGCAGCTCAGAAATGATCTGAGTTCCACATTGAAATCCAAGTCCCGCTATTAATAGAATAGCCTCATCTCCTTGATGTTAATTGGTGTGTATGGTGGTACACTGACATGTTGGTTTTTAGAAAATGGGCCATTGCTGACCTTTTTAGAGATCTGGCTTTTGAGCATTTGTGATCAGCCCCATTTAAAGGTCTTGAAATAGCTGACCAGTATGACTGTTCTATCTAATGACCTCCCTCCCGGCTGATATAAAGAACATCTGTAAAATATACCACAGCATACCAAGTTGTGACTTTACGTGGCTGTGATGTTCACATTGATTGTCGCAGTTATTGAATATGGTATGTATTCAGCACATCAAGACATTCCGATAAGTTTTAATGAATTGGCTTGTGAACATAAGACACCAAAACCTCACATGACATGTTTTTATTTGTGAAATTTGCAAAAAAAAAATATCTATATATATACTTTTTAATGTGTAAAATGTTTTATGATACAGGACCAAGTCATTCCATTAATAATATTAAAATGAAACAGGGAGAAAGAGATAAGTAAGACTATCATTAACTTGTGGAAAATACCCAAAGGTTCAGTGTGTAGATTAATATGAATGTAAATGCAGAAACAATATACAGTATATTCATAAATATGTTTACATTTTTGGAGAATTTTTTTTTCTTTTTTATCTTTTATGGCAAGTGGAATCAGCATTGAAGTAAAGTAAATAAATGTCCCCTTAGCCAAAAGGCAACCAATGGGAACAACCAAACACTACCTGTAGATACGGCTTTTTGTTTCTGTTTTTTTCTGTAACTTCACTAGATGCCACTAATTATCACACACTGAACCTTTAAGGGTCGAGGGTCATGGTATTTATTCGACAAGACACTGCCACTTTAAATCATGGTTTTGCACAAATCTTATATTTCTTTGAATAATTTCTTGAGGTATTTATTTATTGCCATTTTGATTAATATTTATGAACAACCTTTAATGTTCTTTTCACTTATTTATTGATCTATCCTGGAGCCGTTTAACACTCCATCCCATATCACACCCACACCCGAACCAGCATTAGGTTAATGACTGTGAGAACCACCGGTGGAGAAATCCTCATTACATTACTCCCACTCATGTACTTGGAATAGAACTACTATTTCTTTACTGCCTCCAAGAGGGCACATAAAATGTTGATGAAAATATTGTGGATGAGTCAAGTGTGAGGGTGTACTGTATACCAGAGAGATAATAGAAAGTGTGCCATATATACTGTATACATTTCTGACATTTTGACCAGTATTTGTATACTGTTTGTTTTTGTCTCTCACTACTGTCTCAATAATCAATAATAAACATTCCACAACTGAAGAATCTTCACGTTTTTTCTTTGTTTTAAATAGAATACCTTTCCCTTATCTGAATTAATTAGGAAAAATGAATACATCACAGTTTGGTAAATGAATAAAAGTTTATTAAAAGCAAGAATACCCAAGAATACTGTTCTTTATGTTACTGAAGCTGCTGCTTCATAGTTCACTCAGCTGACTGTTCAAAGTCAATAAAGACAATTTAATAAACTCTGGTATGTTAGCAGCCCCGTGTGGCTCGCGTAAGTACTACAGACCCCTCAGTCGGCAGTGATTAATTACATCCACCTTGTCATGGATAAAAGAAAGAGATTCATAATGGAGGCGTGCTACTTTTAATTCAGCGCAATCGATGAAATAAAACCAAGTGATAAAATGAAAAACATTCAAATGCAAGTGTGTTACTCTGAATGTTACTCTCGCTGGTTTTCATCCTCAAATGTTGTGAGGCTCTTGTCAATTTAGAATCTGACACAAGAACAAGATGATCACGGTGCAGACCCTTAAATCATACCCACCACAAATAATAATTCCACTATGTTGTGAGTACACTAAAAGAAACGCATAAATCAAAGAGGGACGGGCATTTTAATGACTTTTTGAAGCAACTAATGAAGCCAATAAGTGAATTAGTCATGATGTCATTGTTTGCCATGTGGCCCCCACCCAATAATAAGTGAAAGCACCTGATCAAATAAGGAGTGGGAGGATCACAAATATACTTTAAAAACTTTTTCAGATTTGACTTAGCCTTTGCAGCTCCTAGGTGGAAACTGCCGTAAACACGTCCATGTCTCTATGAAGTAAAACATAAAAACTCCTATCTCAAACAAAAACTAATTGACTCTTTAAAAAAAAAAGTTGTCACCTATGTATACTGTTCTGGCTTATCCAGTTATTGATAATTCATGCACATAGATAAAGTCTTTGACCATTAAAACATACTCCCAGATTCATGTTATGTGCCCTTAAGGTTATCATTTTTTCTGTTTCTCCATATTAGTATTATTCAATATGACTGCAAAATAACACTATAATGTAAATAAAATTAATATATATTGATATACAGTAGCTATGTGGTGTGTGTCTAATCTTATGTAAGAAAATAACAAAAAATATCATAAAGTGCCCTATCCCCTGACTCTTTTCAAGAACATTTCAAGTGACGGGTATAGAATTACACGCACATACATGGGTGAAGGTATAAAAAACTAAGTGTTGCTTTTATTCTCAGGGTGCAAACGAGCACTTCCTCCACAAAATGAAGCCACTCACTCTTTGAATCTCTCAGCGAAGAGTTGGGAAGCAGAAGGTTCACTCTATCTCTCCCAGATCCTTCAAATTGCAGTGTTTTATGCATGCAAACTCTACAACTAGTAGGAGTCACCAGTGGATCAACATGAAGCTTCCCACTCGCAATGCCTGCCAAGAAGACATTTTTCATGTGATGTTCTCTATTTAAAACTGTCTTTGTGTGACCAAAAACAAAGTCAACATCCTAATCTTGATAGCAATTTGTTACTGAGCATTACATATAAAACTATTTTCAAGGACGTTAAAAAAAAAAAGTAATAAATTATCTGAAATTGATGATTTGTAAACAATCAGGACCAAAAATACACCTTTGTGTAAAGCCTTGTTGAGTAATCAGTACATAAACACAAATCAGGACAGTCTCAGGTCATGCAATGGCTGTAATTATCACAGTCAGTATCATGTATCACCAACACTGACACGAAGCAACACATTGACTGTGTGAGTGTCAGAGTCTCAGCTGGTGTTATCGCAGGTGACCAGAACCTGCTACAGAGATGCTCCAGGTGCATGTGGCAGTCTTGCTGTTATACCATGTGGCTGGACACTGTCAGGTTGACCTCTGTTACTTCCAGTCAGACTGGAACGTCTTGATGCAGAGCTGTGATAACAACCAAAGTACTTTGCTACAGCTGTCTGTGTTAAAAACAATAAATAGTGTTTGTTAGATACTTTGCAAGAATAGCAAAAAAAAATGTGTTTCAAAATCATGCATTTATAGTTACCACCCTCCTACCATATGAAAAACTGCACTGACCTTACCATGAAGCACAGAATTTTGTTAGCTGTCATTTCATTGATTTTCAGTAAAACCCTGTTCAGACTGTGTATTTTAGAGAGCTGAAATGCAAACATTTATATATAGAAAAAAAACACATGGTTTATGCTACTAATCCAACTTTTATAGGCCTGTGTGCAAAATAGACTTTCATTTGGAGTTAACATGAACAAATTGGTCCGAGTTAATTTCCTTTATACTATTATAAGTCAAATAAGTGACTCAAACACCTTTAAAAACAGCAAAGCACGTGTTCAAAGGAATATTTCAGAATCCACTCGATGGAAATTTTGTAGTGATAAATTAAATTATGTTGCTATTCCTTATGTCTGCTTATACATGGAGTGCTGATAAGCAAATTTTAATGGTTTGCCATTGAAACACATGGTTTATGCTACAAATCAAGTTTAACAGGTTTCTGCAAAATAGACTTTCAAGTCAATTCAAGTTAATTTAATTTATAAAAGTCACATATAGTTTGACTGAGATGCCCTTAAAATCTGCACATCATCCGCTTAAAATCATATTTCAGCCTCGACTCAATTGATATTTGTAGTTAGCAATTAGTTCATGTTGCTGTTTGTTATGTGTGTATATTTGAGTGCTGAAAGGAAAATTTTAAGATCCATGTGTAACAATCCTCTGCAAAGTAGACTTTCAGGTGTAGACATCGAAAACAAGTTAGTTCAAGTTAATTTATTTCATGCAAGTTACATATTTGACTCAGAGACATGCAATATAATAATAAATAATAAAACATGCATATTTGCCATAAATAATATTATGGCAACAACTCAATAGGAATTTGTAGCTAGCAATTATGTTGCTATGCCTTATATGTACATAGTGTAAGTACTGAAAGGAAAATTTCAAGATGTGTAAAATGGTTTGCCTTTAAAACACTTGTATAATGCTACTAATTCAGTTTTAATAGCTCTCTGAAAAATAGACTTATAAGTGTAGACTACATGAATAAGAAAGTTAATATAATTCATGCAAGATGGATTTAAAACCTGCACAACATCTGCTCACAAGGATATTTTAACATCAACACAATGGGAGTTTGTAGCTGGCAGGTTGATTTATCTTTCTGTGCCTTATATGGATTATTATGTTTCACTGAAGGAAATATTTACTCTGATGGATGTTTGGTGCAGCCACATTACAGAGCATGTGTAAAAAGCCGTACTAAACTGGTTTGACGTTGCAGAGTTGCCAGTTGTTCGGTCTGCTGAAGAGGAGGATGCTCCCTTTCAAACCTGGCAACTTTGACTATGCGCTGGATACAGCAGCCAGTATGGCGGACAGCGAGAGTGATTTGGAAACAGACGGGCTAGAAGTAGCTCTGGAAACGTTGTGCAAAAGACACTGTAGCGACGAATCGTCCTTGAAAAGCAAAGAGTATTGCGCTGAGTTCTGTGAGGTACGTTAGACTCGGTTTCCTCTGACTGTACGCTAAGTCGGTGTCTGTTTATAGCTTATGGTACTAGCTAACGTTAGCTTCCAGACAGGATCTATTTGTCCATTAGTGGAGCTAATATTACGGGGTAGCCCATATCAAACGCAAAAGCAATGGGTAACACGATTATAGTTAGTCATAAACCGTGTTCTTGGTGACATAACATCATGTAATAACCGGATTTGTAGATAATTCCACCTGCCGTTTAACCATATTTAGCGTTTTAGCTAGCCAGTTAAGCTAAGGCACTTAGAGCGTTAAACGTGATGGAGTTAGCTAGGGTCATCTATGAAGCTATGTGAAGCAAAGTAATTATTATTATGTCCTAGAATAAATAAAACATTTCATACCCTTGTGCTGTTTTAAACTTACTACTTACTAACAAACATACTGGTTTGTAAAACCTTATGAAAAACTGCCCTCACCTTTCCTTGAAGAGCAGAATCTCGTTAGCTGTCACTTCATGAATTCTGAATTAAATCCTGTTAGCACCTCAGGCTGCTTATTTTCGAGTGCTGAAAGGCAAACTTTAATATATTAAATATTATTTTAAATATGCTTCGCCTCTAAAACACATGGGTTATGCTATTAATCCAACATGAGCCTGACGTTTTTGCAGTTTCAACATACTTGTGCAATACTTTGGACACTTTGGATCACCGTGTTCACTTTTGCACCTGTTCAGTCTTTTGTTTTTAACATAGAGCCGCCATGCTTATTTTTATCCTAACTGGTGTTTTGTATTTGACATTTTGTAAGAAAGTCTCATGTGTGTCAGACTTTATACTATATGTTTTTATTGTGTTTTTGTTGTGTGTGTATAGATCTGTGTATGTAGTAGAGTTTATTTTTGCCCTTTGCTGTGTTTTATTGTTTTCTATACTACACTCAGTTTATTCAGCTCCTGTGACAAACTGAATTTCCCCAACTGATGATGAATAAAAGCTTATCTTGATCCAATTTCAAAGGCCTGTATGCAAAATAGCCTTTCAGGTGTTTATAAGTTATGCCATACTTTTACTTTAACTAAAAGACTGAGGAACACTACAGTGTTTGCAGCCTGATATAGGGCCACATTTACTCATTTACTGTAGAAAGTCTACATGTTGATAGGCAACTGGTTGTTACGTCAGTAATGTCAGCATGTTTAATATCCCACTGGGATATGTGCAGGTGGTTATGTTGAGTGTCGTGCAGTGTTCATTTCATGAGATATGCCTCTGGTTCAGATACAAGTATAAAGAAATGACCGCAGGCCAGCAAAATATGAAGCACTTTTTGCTTGAGATTTATTCTCAGTATGCAACAGAACAAATGTGGTCATGAGGCAGCACACTCCTATGATCCATGGTCAGATATATGTCTCAAAATTATCAAAATGGGCTTTGATTTTTAAAACTTTTTAAATAATGTATGTGTTTCTTTGTTCTGCCTTCACAGTTGGTTGAGGAGTACACAGGGCAATGGCAGGTTCCTCTCCCACAGCTGAAGGTGCTACGGACAGCACTTTGCAGTTTCACCAAAGCCACTGCTGCCTTCCCCGATGACTGTCAGCACATTCATTATGTTCTCAGCAGTCTAGCCTTGTAAGCAGTTTATTACTATTATTTTTGTAGAAGATCAAGGAAATTATGTGAATCTTGTAATTGCAGTAAAAATTTTCAATGAAATAATGATGTGCCTTCTTCTAACTAACAGCACAATTTGGAATGAATGCATATGGCCTTTTAATGTCATGTGCTTTAATATTGGTTAATTTAATGCTTGGGTTGTGGATGTTGACAATCTTTTCGCATCATTTTTATTTGATAGGCAAATACATTTAAATGAACCTTTAGTTAAACATTTCCATCCTCTGTTGTCACTCACTGTGAGACAATCAGAGCCGATACTTTTTTTATCTACTACATCAAAACCATTTGTGTGTTCCTGCTTACTTCTATAAACCCATTTGAGTTTTAGATTGCATACATTATGATTAAGTTGCTAGGTAGTTGCACATCAATGATGGTCCAATTTACAAAGAGAAGGACTTATGCAAATGATTGATTTAAGCAGGTTTATCATATATTGACATATGCTAACTGGCTCTCTCTCTTTGTTACAGGAGCTTCTTTGAGCTGATGCTGTTTTTCAGCAAAGAAGAATTTGGGGAAAAGCCTTTGAAAGAGATCCTTGATTGCTTTCAGGTAACAAAAGCTGACTCACTATACCAGTCCCCCACAGTATAAATATATTCTATGTGCTTTCAAATTTGTCTTTTTAAAATCAAGGTTGATTGGTTGATTTAATAGTCAACAGTGGAGCTAGATTTCTTAAACAAATTTTTGCAGTCGGGGATCTCATTTGAAGTCTGAATGCCTGTTTCTGACACTCTTTGTAGGAATGTCATTCTCACCTCCTGAGGCACAGAAACATCTATCTTCAGCATGTGAAACAAATCATCAAAACGGGAAGCCCATGGGAAAATCCAGTTCTGCAAGGAATCCTGAAGGAGGCAGACTTACCATCAACAGAGGGTAGGCGCATAATGATGTTTAAATAGTTAGTTTAGCATACTCATAAAGAGCACTGAATCCTCAAGTAGGCCTCCCTAGTTATGTAAAGTGACAATTAGTAAGACCTAGTGTGTTGTCAAAAAGTTACAAAGGCAAATGAAGTGGAGACCAGCGATAAGACCTCTCTGTATGTGAAGCTGCAGTGCTGATTGACATGAAGCGTGACAGGGTTTCCTAGAGATTGTAGCTGATGGGGGAGCAATGATGTTACATAAAGTACTCCATTTCATGTATTTTAGATTCAGAATTCTTATTGAGATGTAACCCCTGTTTTATATACGTTAACACCTGCGATTCCCTCTCTTGCAGTTGAAGAGTACTTGAGCTCAGAGTTGCCAGTGTTCTTGGAGCTACGGGTTCGCTACTTGCAGGCCTGCGAACGTGTGCGGGAGGCAATGGCGCTCTCTAAAAGCTGCCTAGAAAATCGAGAAGCTGGAAACCATCTGTTCTTCCGTCAGGCCTACCTTACCTGCCTCTACAAGGCCTCACTTCATGAACACCTTCTCAAAGAGGTAAGAGATGAGAAGTAGAGTTCTGATGTTTTCTGTGGCTGTATATGAATGTAACCTGCTCCTTTAGGTGGCAGGGATGAACTTAATATCAGTTGTGTTTAGGGGCATTGGTAACCTAAAGGAAAAAAGACACATGTACATAGATGCATGAATATATCCGTGGACATTCTTAAACATTCAGTCAGTGCCGACATACAACAATATAGGTGACTTGGGGAGTGTGTGAGTAATACAGTGTCTTAATAAATACACTGACAGCAGGAGACAAAGTGCAGTATAATTTAAATATATATATACACATTTAATAACATTAGCCTGCTTTTGTTTCCCAGGTAGGTGCTTTCTATAGAAATATTCCATTGCTGTGCTTTGATTGAGTTGAGACAATATCTGCAGAGGACACTGAAATCTAATAATAATAACCTGTGTTTATTATTTTTACTGACAGTAACGGTAATTAACTAAGCATAGGAAAGGTTTCCTCACTGTACACTGCACGTTGTGAATAACGGTATCAGATCTTGAGTTGCACTGACTGGTGCGACCAGAGAATTGCACCAGTGCAAGTGACACATGATAGTCTTAACTCACATATGTGAGTGAAATTCTCAGATTGGAGAACTGCCAGTAAGAGGGAAGAAAGAAGAAGTTTCCTTTAAGTTAAATATATTATAGGATATTCTCTAAAATTTTTTGGGTAAAGTTATGAATAAAGAGAATGAAGTTTATTCTAAAGTTTTAATTTAAAATTACTTTAAATAAGTGATTTAATGATTTATAGGAAAAGGGCATTCTGAAATACTTTACAAATAACTGTCTTTTTTTTCTGGCAGATGGCAGAAATTGATGGCCGTGACGCCGTGGAGATCATCTGCAACACAGAGTGTGTTGAAAAAGATGAGCTTCTGTTGACGTTGTGTAAAGCCTTCCTCACCCAGCAGCTGCACAACGGAGACATGTATTACATCTGGTAAGAAATATGTCCACCTTTAGGCATACAAAACATACTAATACAGCAGTGCATGGTCCTTCTTAGTTTTCATAGTTGAATATAACCTTCAGCCTCTCTACTTTTTATTAAGGTAGGTTTGTGCAGGATGTATTCAGTCATTAACTTGCTGCAGTTATTCTCTGTTTACCCACTTGGGAATTTTAATACTTGCTGCTTTATGAATATAAAACATATGTTGCTGACTTTTTGATGAAGTTTGATTTTTTTTTTTTTTTTCCACTACTCAAAACATGAATTTAAAAATGTAAAAGGTTAAGCCTGTATTTTGAATGTATAAAGAACATGTCTTGAGGAATACTTGTGTTTCTTTTCCACAGGGACTTGGTGTTTATCTGGAGCAGGTTACATCTTAGGGCCCATCCTTCCAGAAAAGGCTTCCTGGATGAGTGCCTGCAGCTTGCCTCCTCTGCAACAAATGTCAGAGCCATTTTCCCCTTCATCAAACTGGTCACTACAGAGGTATGACATGACCATCTTTTCTTTCTTTTCTTTTTTTTTAAATTCCTGCACATAGTCTAAAATCTGCATTAAAAGAAAGCCATGATATAGCAAAGGCAAGCATTATACTTGAAATTCTGTAAACGATTCACATTATTTGCATAGAAATATTTATATGTCACACTATCCACAGAGCAGTAATGCCTTTAATTATTTCACAACAATAGTTAAACTACATGAAATTTACTTGTGTCTTTGCTTAACATGGATTCTAATTTTGGTGGTCATTTCATACAGTACATATTCTAAACTCTGTCTGTTTCTGGACAGCTCGGTGGTGAGGGCGTCCAGGTGTGTGTGGAACTTTGTGCCAGGGCCCTACAGCTGTGTGATTTACAGGCTGACAGTGTAACCCGGTCACTGATCTGCAAGACCATTGCCTTCCTTCTCCCCCACGACCTGGAGGTCTGTCGAGCGTGTGCTTTGCTTGTCTTCTGCCAGGAGCGAAGCCTGGAGGCGTACAGAACCGTCTGTCTGCTTTACATGCATCCTGACCAAGAGCAGCATCCTCATAGTAACCCCGTTCGCACTAATGTCCGCTTCCACATCCTACAGGTTGGTGGTGGGGGCACTAGGGGTACTTCTGTTGCATCATGGATATCATACAGTTTACACATTAGCATTCTCATACATGTCTGCAATGTTTCAATACTTTGTTTTCTAGAAACTTAAGGAACGCCTGTGTTTTGACCCTGAGTTTTGGAATCTCCTGACTCTAAGGACCCATTGCTTGGAGTTGATGAGTGACAAGGTCATGAAAGCTGCTGTTCTCAGTGAGATGCAGGAGGAAGCAGAGAAGGAATACAGTGAAGAGCTGTCAACGAATAACTGTGTAAATGATCCATATGCTCATGCTTTAAATCCATGCCAATGCAGTGACACAGTACAAACACTAGAAGAGAAGAGCATGGATGGACAGACAGCCAAGCCTCTTGCCCCATCAAATAACGTACTGAAAAGGAGACAATGGAGGAGAAAGCAACGGAGAAGAAGGGAATCTCTGTCTGACGAGGAGGTTGATTTCGGCGATGATCCGGAAATTAAGTACAATTTCAAATCCCCCTCTTTGGTTAATAAGCCGGTGTATTCACTAAGACGCAATCACAGTAACATGGAAAACTCTGCACCTGGAAAAATCCCCCTAAGTCGCAAGAGAGAATACTTGTCAAGATGTGTGAAGAGCCAGATTCTGAAAAGGAAGGGTAGGAAGAAGAGGTGGTTACAGGGTCTTCCTAGATTTGAACCAGTTCAGTCAGTGAAAGAGAAAAAGGTCAAAGTTCAAAGAGGTCAAAGAGACAAGAAACGAGGGCGTAAGCCTTTATCAAAACTTGAACTCTCTTACCCCGACAACATTGTATACCTCGCAGAGGAGTCTGACGCCGAAGACAAAGAGAAAGCCATGCCTTATCTAGAGAAAGAACCTGAGCAACAGAGTGAACTGGAACTGCCTGAGCAGACAGATGACGTAGAGAAGAGAAAACTCACTGACCTGGTCTGTGGTATCAGTCCCGACGAGAAAACTCCAGTTGTTGTTCCTGCTGTTGAGGGGAATCCTGAGCTTGATGGTTCACCTCTAGCGTTATTGGATTGTCCAGTAGAGCAGTTGCACAATTACTCTCTGAACTCCAGACCTCTGGACAGTGGGACACCACATCTTCCAGATTCCTTAACACCAGATGAACTTAATGGAATCTCAGAAAAAGAGGCACTGGAATTAGTGGAGGTCAGTTTCTTGTCTGTGATGACTGATGAATTTGATCTAATTTTGATGGTTCTTTTCATTTAAAATTAAAGCACTGTTTTTTTTCTTCTTTTTTTTGTCATTTCTCCAGGATAAAGTGAAGAGAACGTGGCGAGAAAAAGTACTAAGAACACAACAGTATGCACACCTGATGTACCACTGCAAGTTCTGCCGCAAAGATTATAAAGGCTTGAATGTCATGAGGCACGCTCTCTCACACCTGAAGAAGAAGAAATTGAAGTGCATCATCTGTGGAAAACGCTTCCGACAGCTTCCCTTTGCCAAAAAGCACGTCATGGACCACATTGACGAAATGTACAAACGGAAACCCAGTAAAAAGCCGTGCATTGAGAACACTCCAGCGGCTAATGGAAGGTTAAATGATGTGGAAAATCAAACTTCCGCTCCCAAAGAAGAAACGCCTCAACAGACCCCCAAAATCATCCCAAAAAGGAAACGGTCGAGCCTGCCGAGGGAAGACCGAATCATCAGAAACCTCCGCACTCTCATCAAAAAGACATCTGTGCTTCATAAAAAGTGCAAGAAGACGGACTCTAATATATTCAAGCAGCTGGACTTTAAGGACGACCAGGTAGTCATTAAAGACGGCCTGGTGATTGTGAAAGAGCCAACGGTGCTGGAGGACGGAAGAGGGGGGCCGGAGAACCCTGCAGGACAGAACGGTTTCGGTGTGGACATCACATATCACCTGTGCCCCTCGGAGTCCTGCGATCGGGTGTTCTTGAAGATCAGCTCCACTTTGACCAAGCACGCCATCAGATGCCACATTAATGAAGATAAGGTGCTGGAGAAGACGTTTGTCTGGGCCAAACACAAGTGCACCCTCTGCTTCAGGTAAGAAGAACAGCATAACAGGCAACACAGATGCAGGTTAAATTCATGTTCAAGTTGAATATTAATGTGTGTTTTTTTTTTTTTTTAGGTTTGTTTTGGTTTTTTTTAGATTTGTTTGCTTGTTTGTGCAAGTGAATCTGAAATCCATGTGCTTAAAGTTTTACTTTTCAGTGGTCATCAAATAAAGACTGAACATAATTGTTCTCTTTAGGGTTTTTTGGCAGCCCTCTTGACTGCCATGCAAGTATAATAATGACACTTGTTATGGCATTTCACTGTCATTTTACTGAAACTTTATGCAGCTGTGAAAAACGACCCAGTTTAATCCACTCTGCTCTCAAATTTCAAAACAGCCTGAACCATTGAAGTTTCTCCCACAGCCTCTAAATCATCCAACTAGTGTCCATTTTCCTGGGTAATTAAAACACATATACAGGATACTCATAAACGTCTGTACCTGTTGCCAAAGTGCAACTGGCCAATTAATACTGTGAATGTGCAGCTCAGAGATGAGATGAAGCTGAGATAGCCCACTCCTTGCTACTTCACCATCAGCTCCACAGTGAAACCATCTTATTCTTAAATGTTTTTAAAACTGCCCAGTTCTTGCTTTTTACCCCATAGCCACAGGATATTGTAATCGTTTGGTCGTCTGAATTTTTCTACTACACACAACAGGTACAATCTCAACAAAAAAAGTAGGCCCGCAAGTGTAAAAGTACACAGGGTCAAAGTCTGGGGGAAAAAATTGCAGTTTTGAAAAAGTGGAATTTTTATTTGGATAAAGAGCGCGCACCCTGTTAAAACATGTTTGCTGTCCACTCCGATGCTGATCGTGCTTTCCTTTCACAGGCAGATCCAGTTTTTCCAACATTACAAAGACCACATGAAGCTCCACATGACACATCCTCAGTACTTCTGCTACCATCTTGACTGTAACCAGCGCTTCGCGACACTACAAGAATTAAAAGACCACGTGAAGACCCACGATCCCTTCAGACCCCAGTGTCCCTTCACCGCCTGCGAAAAGCTCTTCTCAACCCTCCAAGGCCTCCACGACCACGAGTGGAGACACTACGTTCCCACTCCCCAGAAAGAGGAGTTAGAGTTGGGCCCAAACAGGCAGAAGAAGCAAAACGCAGAAGCTCCATGGAAGCAGAGGGTGAAGGTTGAAGAGCTGTGGCTGCAGAGTAGGAAGGGTCCGAGGGACAGCGTCAACTCTGAGGATGATGAAACCTCCTGTTTCAGCGATATCAACATAGTGATCAAAGCTGAAGATCAGAGCAAAACTGGAGGTCAGACAAGAACTGAAGGTCAGGAGTGTGATGGGAACGTTGCAGACATAAGTCAAGGATCCGGATCCAACTCTGATCCCAGTTCAGAGAAAACACCGAGTCACGAGGACATGGTGGACAACACAAACATTAATGGCTACGAGGATGGAATCAGAAACCCAGTGTCACATTTGTGGATAAAGCAGGAGTCCGAAAGTTCATCCTCTTCAGGTAAGAAGCTCAAGAAGAAAGTGCCCACGGAGAGAGACCCGCTGAATATCAAAGACCTGGACGACACGTCTACTTTAGCCGAGGGATTCCAGAAGAAACTGGAAGAGCCTCTCATCGCCGAGCACAAAACTTTCAGACCCGAGGACCCTTCCTACGCCACCTTCGTCAAAGCCCCCTTCATCCGCCCGCCGCCCTCCACCTACCTGGACGAGTCTGTGCTTTCAATGCGTAAGAGAAGGGCCACCGAAGTGGAGCCTCCCAAGAAAAATATTTACTGGCTCAATAAGAAAAAGAAGGATCCTGTCCCGGAGACGGAGCAGAAGGTGGATGAAGTGGCGCCGGAGCAGAAGATCAGGCATCGCTGTGAAAAATGCCTGTCGTCTTTTAGCAGCGCAGATGAATTAAAGAAGCACCAAGCCCTTAACACCTGCTCTGCCCTGTTTGGCTTCGATTCAGACGATGACAGTAAGTACGCTGAGTGTCCAAGCTGTCATTGCACAAGTGTATCAGTCACCTAAACCACTAATACGTTTTCATTTAATTTCAGATTAGTTGAGATCGAAGACGAGCTGAAGCGGCTCGGGACTCGCCATCGAGATACAGGAACACTGGACGTCTCTTGATTCTTACACAGCACTTCTTTACTCATAAGTATCAGTTTATAAACAGAGCAGAAAGACAAGGGGAAACTGAGGATTATGTTTATTTTAAAGCAATAATTTCTACACGTTGCATTGCTTTGCTCTGAAAATATAAGTTTGCAATTTGTGAAATAAACACAAATCCATACATATGCACACAGTATTAACTCAGCATCTTTAAAAAATCCTCAGAGTGATATGTAAGGTAGTTAGTGTCCTGTTATGTGACACCCTCGGGGCCAGATTTACTGTCAATTACCAGAATACTTTGGATTTACTAAAGGGGCTCAACGTGAAAATAGTGCTGGAAAGGTGTGGACCCAGTTTTGTGCCTAATTGGGTAAATATTTGTATGCGTTCGTGTTCAAAAGCACAATGTTTTGTGAAGAAGTCGCACAGTGCAATTAACGAAGGCTTTCGACCGTCGATGTACTACTGATTGTGTCATAATTTAACAGAAGTAAAGCTTGTCTTTACACATTGCAGCCTGGTTATGAACGCAATGGCACCAGTGAAAACAGGTGCTAGAAAAGATAGAATGTTCTTTACTCGTTTTAATTTATTTAGGATGACAGAGGAAGGCCTCATCAGAGCAGGTCGACCATAAAACTCCAGTTTCACCTGGTCCTTACATTATTATTATTATTATTATTATTATTATTGAAATGAACTGACATCATTTTACCAAATCACCAGGAGGCTCGATAAGAAGCCAAACAGGATATACTGTCATAAATTCATGAAGCTTCACACCAAAAAACTAATTAAATACAATAAATCTTCTGCTCAGTGACGTTTAGTTTTTCAAAGGACCCTTTTACACAGCACCTCTGTCCTGGGAATACTTCGCCTTCATTCCAGAACAACGTCTGTGTAAACAAAATGGTGGGATCATTTGGTCCCACCTCTGTCATGGCTCTGGAGGTAGTAACAGCCGTGGAAAAGGCGGAGTCATGATTCTGGAACACTATGTAAAAGGAACACCTCTCGTTCCGCGGCCAAGGCGTGACGTTTGGATCACGTACTGCCTGTGCGACCCCCGCGCCGGAGGGGATTTAAAAATGAGCGCGGGCCGTGGACAGTAAACAAACATATCAACGCGACCAGAAAGATGTGGAACTGGGGAGACGCCCAGATCCGTGAGCTGTTGTCACTTCAGGAGGAGGACTCTATCCATTTGTAGAACGATGTTGTTGTTTTGAGAGCCAACACCGCTATGCTAGGGGTATTTCCAGTATTTCAAGTTATACATCACACTATACGCTGCGCTGCCCCTTTGATTCTGGAACACAGGTCCGCTGTGTAACAGTCCAGCCGGTCTCACCTCTGTTACTCCTTTGGCTTGGCTGTGCACATCAATGTCAATGGTGAAAAAAAGGTGGGATCACCATCTCACCTTTTTTCCGGGATCTCTGTGTAAAAGTGGCGAGTGTTTCCTGTGTTTTACTGTTATTAAAAACAATAACCCACCCATTAAAAAGAATAAACACACCTGTAGCTCAGGTTTGGCCTGAGTGTTACAAGTTAGAGGTCAGAGGTCACACATCTGACTGTGCCATCATCTTTTACTTTCTCTGTGGAACTCCTCTTTTTCTTCCTGTAGCTTCTTTACCTCAAAACGGTGATTTACATACGCCTTTATTAGACAGTTTGATTTTAATGAATTTTAGACACTATTTTAGAACAGGTAACATTCATCCTCTAACTCTTCCAGTTCTACTGCAGAAAACTCTATAGTTTGAAACTCGTTTGAAACTGCCTCTTGTGTTTGTCACATTAACATTAACAAGTCAATGGTGGGTTTACCCACTGTTGTACATGTACATGATGACGGGCATGGTGGGTATATCTATGTGCCATCTGGGTTTGCACTTGGTCACTATTGAAATGAACCGGCTGCGTCTGTTCATAATTTAGCGAATCGCTTGTAAATCACCTGCAAAAAGCATCTTCAGGCGTCGTCAGTAACATGCGCTGCTTTAGTAAATCTGGCCCTAAACCCGCGAGGGTGACACTAGTCCAGGTTTTAGTCTTCAGGGCTTGAATCCATACTAGGGTGACCAGATCCTGACTCACTAGATGAGGGACATACTTCAT
>JAPQRQ010000015.1:27429762-27441571 GCA_037367365.1 Apogon talboti
AAACTCAAAAATCTGTGGGGTTCCTGGGTCTTAAGAGGTTAAATGATTATTTCTTTACAATTAAGATGATGACTTTTGGTACTGAGTGACAGTTGAGGAAATCAGACAGTTACCCACAGCATCATATCCATTGTCATTATCATTAGAATATGTAAAAATTGAATTTGAAAAAATAAAATAAAATTAAAAAAATCTTGTACAAGTGAAATAACAATAATGAGACAAAACGTATTTTTATGACAATCCAATGAACTGATCTACAAGGAAAATACTCAAAATATAATATAATAAATACAAGACGATGACATGAAATTCTAATTATTATTGTCGTTTTGTTGCCCAGCCCTAAACTAAACCAGGAAATGGAAATGTCTCAGCTTATCTCTTCCTTAGTAAAGTTATGAGGAAATCCTAATGTTTTGAGAAAGCTTTGCCACATCCTGATTGTGTGTGAAGTTAACCAATGCCAGTTCCTCAATCATAATCACACAACTTTTGGGAAAACAGTTATAATTAGGTTATGTTTACTGACTAATAACTTCTTAGCCACTGTTTGTAAACAGTCTAACGTTCAAGGATTTGTTCTTGTAGTTTTCCAGTTTTAGCTCTACTTCTACACTCCCTTGCAAGTTTGTTATATTGTAATAACAAGAATATCTTATCTCAGCTGATGATTAGAGAGGACCGTAATCCTTCTAAATTGGAAAATTAAAAACCGATGAAAGGTTATATTAAATGCCATAGAATACAACCTTCCTCTTACAAAATAAATGTATATACTTTTCTGAGGGATAAACGTTACACAGTATTTCTATTTTTTATGGAGTTTGGAAGGTACTAGTTTATTTAAATTAGGTTAACTATTTAAGTACAGTGACAGACAAAATAACATGATGATTAAGTACTTGGACAGACCTCTGAGCAGCATATGAATAAAAAACAAACATACCATTTAACGCTTATGTTACATGCAGTGTATTCACTAACCTCTTTTTCAATATAAGCTAAGTATTGTCAATTAGCCAATAACGACGTTATAACGTTACGTTACCTTCGAGCGTTTGACTCCCTCGCTTTATCGAGAAATGCTTGAGTTGTCCTTGTATTTAAAACATATTAATAAGTGAATGTGTTCCAATTTGACGCAAACTAAATTGTCGCTTGCCTTGCAGGGTAAACAATCTGACCGTACATCGTCACTGCGGCGCAGGCTAACATGACCGCAGCTCTTAGCTACCGTACCCGTATCTTGTCCCTTGATGCCTTTACTGTTCCTCGTAAACTTCACTTTCAGCTGTTGTTGAGGAGAACTTACGGTACGTATTACAAAATATAACACGTATATATATATTTCACTTCCAGTTGATGCCTTTATTAATTCTAATTTTATTTTCATAAAGTTGCAATTGACTTTTTGTACCTTCATGCCGGTGAAATGCCCATAATATCTTATAGAATACGCTTTTAATATGGTGTATGGTAATAGTCACGGTGTTTATCCTTCTCTAATGCTCTCTTCCACATTACTATACTTATTAGTCTTTAAAATATAATACACCATGCATGTAAGCAAAAAGTAACTATCACATCAGGAAGTAAAGGTCTTCGGCATCTTCGTGGCAGTGAAGGCAGCACAAACCACTGAGCCGCCGTACTGATGATCCCTAGCGGAACTATTCATTCGGCGTCCTTTGTTCCTACACGGACTATATGCTGGCGGGACGCTACATGGCCTCGGAGGAGCTTGTGTTTATGTTTGGTATCGAAGATGTCAGGGCTTTCAGCGACCGAGCGGGCTGGATGTTCAAAGATACTTAACTCAATGGCAAACGCTGATGTAATGGCTCTGAGTGACACGGTCACGAATAAGTTGATTGTAGTGGAAAATATAACAGGTATGTCTTCTGCATTTGCCGGATAGCCGAGTAAAGCTAAGTGAGCTTGGATACTTTCACTTAGTTAGCTACATTACATTTTTTGCATTTACTATGTTCCAAATACAATGGTGAATTCCCCTATACAGGCCGACAAGCGCCATTAAAACTTCTTTAAAACTGTTGAAATGTGACATACGTGTCATCAGTGAATCAGACAGTTTACTTACTAATTAAATAAATAAGCGTATCTTCCTTCACAAGACAAGAGTGACACGCCCTTTTGGTTTCCAGTTTTGCATGTTCAGGCAAATAAATCGCCTTGTGTATGTGTCATTGCAGAGGCTGTGGAAACGATTCTGACTTTCAGTAAAACTGCAGAAGAGTTTCTTAAGAGGAAGAAGGTTCAACGTGACCTTATATTTAAATACCTGGCTAAAGAGGGGGTGGCGATGCCCCCTAACAGCGAGAAACACCAGCTCATAAAAAGGACACTGGAACTTTGGTTATCTGGGAAGGTAGGTCAGATCATCCAGCTCCAATCATGATATGTTTAACATATTGAGAGAATAAACTATGACTGCTGCATGTTAAATAGAAATGAGCAATGCGGACCTGGTGAAGGCAGGATCCTCCAAATCGAAGTGTCAAACTATAGTAACAAAATGGCATAAATAATCTAATGCCAATGCACAGAAATAGAGTATCACCCAAAAGAGCATGTGTGACAGTTTTTAAAATGTACTTAATAACAGTAACTCCTCTTTCCTTTAAGGCGACTGCTGATAAACACCTTAAAGAAGAGAACAGATCGACACAGCTGACAGAGACTGCATTAGAGTCTACAGACATGAAATCTGATGCAGGCTTTGATCCTCAAGTCCTCGGCCAGCAGTTCTGCCAGTGGTTTTTCCACATTTTAAATAGTCAGAACCCTTCTCTGGGCCAACAGCCTCAGGACTGGGGACCACAGCACTTCTGGCCTGATGTGAAGCTACGCCTACTTTCCAGGTATGAATACCATTACAAACTGTAAATAAAAACAACAATAAACTATATATCCTCTCTCAGTTTACAGTCAAACAAATTAGTATCTTAAAGCTAGTCATATAGGAAAATGTTGGTCTGGTTTTAATTGAAGCCGGATTTACACAACAGCCAAACATTTTCACATTATTCTTATTTGGATCTTGATCATGTAGTTTTTTTTGTCATTCTGAAAGTACATACATATAAAAGAAAAAAATAATCAGACATGCTTACTTACTGTATAATAATGTGAATCATTTTATTGTTGAATTTATGAATATTTCCAATTACAGAATAATTTGTACACCTGTTTGTACTGTATATCACTCTATCTCTATAATGTCTGTACTGTGGCAAAGAATCAGTTGAAAAACAAATTCTGATGGCAGAGCTGTATTTCTTGTTCTCAGAGCTGGCATCGAACAGAAGGATGAGTTTCTGGGTTCAGAACTCGTTAGCCTTCGTCTTTTGACCTTGACTAGAGAGGAGCGCCTCCTGCTCAGCCCCAACCTGGAGCCCCATGGTCTCAGGACCCTGTGTTCCCCCCATGGCCTAGTGCTGGTGGCTGTTGCTGGGACCATTCACAGAGATTCAGCATGTCTGGGAATATTTGAGCAAATATTTGGCATTATTCGTTCCCCACTAGAGAAAAACACCTGGAAAATAAAGTTTATCAACTTGAAGATCAGAGGACAGGATGCTCTGAGTGGAACAGAGGTGACAGCACCGGCCTTAACCTACAACTCGAGTGAATTAAAGCTTCTCTGCAGTTGATGCTGATTTTTTTTTTCATTTTAATTGCAACGGTTCTATTGGGCATACTCACTTAACTGGACTCTTTCCTTTTGATACTTGCCTTAAGCACAATTCTTCTATGAGCTTTCTGTGAGACTTTTACCAAGTTGAATCTGTATCAGAGATGTCAGGATTTACAGGTAGTATAATGTTACATATAAGCATTATTGCTCAGTCCAACATTTGTTTTTGTTTGGTGGCTGTTTACTATTTTGTTGTTTTCATTTTCCAGCCTGAACTGACCCGCAAAATAACATTAACAAAGACATCACATGTTGTGCACTGTTGGAACAATGTAAACGTGGAGGCTGCGTAAGTCAGTGTTTACAGTCTCATTTGTACGTACATGTGCAATGGAAGGAAATTCATTTGTGGATCATAATGAGGACCAGGATGAGGAGAAAGGGACAAAGTTTTATAGGTTTTTGTGAAGCTGCTAATCCTGTGCAGAGAAATGCTGGGGTCATGACATGAATAGTTTTGCTGATACAGTAACACTCCAAAACTTCAGCAAGTGCGACTTTTAATTACATGGCAGAGCTGACAACTGTCCATTTATATTTGTGCAGAAGTTGCACAAGTTCCCATATCAGTGAGGTCACATTGCAAAAAAAAGTCAGACCTGTATCTGATTTGGGACTGAAAACATCAGATTCCATGAGATATTTCTTGTGCACAGTTACAGAAAAAAGATCTAGTTTGGACCACTTTTGCCACCAGTCTCAATCGGGTACATATTGGACATAGACTTAAAAACAGGACAAATGTTTAAACCTAGGTTAAAAACTATAAGCTTTTGTTGTGAAAGCATTCAGTTGTGTCCCTGAACGCAAAGCATGTTGTGCTTTGGTGACATGTGCCTTATACAATACAAAGCATAAAAATATGTTGTAAATATGTAACATATAAAGATTCTATTATTAGATGTGTCCATTTTCTGCTGTAATGACTTAAACATAACTACTTGCATATAGGGGACATATTGTGTGTTCATATGACAATGCAAAGTCAATAAATGTTTCATAATCTGAGACTGTTTTGATTTGATTTGGGCCAAGCAGAGACGTATCATAATGTTTGTGTATGTTGAAGAGATACAGACTCGACTGAAAACAGAGCAAATGAAAGGCACAAAGTACAGTAGATGTGTAAGTAAATGAGAAGTACTCCAATGTTTTTTTTGGTTGTTGTTTTTTTACACTTTGTGGTAGAGTATGGCCTGAGCCTCAGGATGAGGAATACAAGTGTTAAAATATTAAGCCTTTTTACATGGATCTGCTCAATATATGGGTCAATCTTCAGCCTACTGTCCCATAACGTTTCATGAAAATCAATGCAGTGTTTTTTGTCCAACTAACGCGAGTGATAACATTACCGACTTGATGGAGGTAACAAGGTTTACTTTAAAATTATTGCAGTCAATGACATTAAGTGCTTTTGTAGTTGAAAACACCTGGTAGAGACAAAAAAGCAGAACCAATGTACCCTCAGATCGATCAGTACAAGTATACAAAAGTTCTATTCATTGTTTTAAAGTGTATTCATTGGTTATTGTGTGATTCTTGTCTGGATTTAGATGCTCTAAATCTATCAAATGTATTTTGACACATAACAGTATTTATATTTATTTACTCTAATGCCAGTGGAGGGTAAATGTGTGGAGGGACAAAATATCCTGATTCACCACATTACAAAAGATAGATCTACTGTTGGTTTATTGACTTAGACTTAGACAAATTTTATTGATCCACAAGGGAAATTACTTGGTCGTAATAGCTTGGTTGCATACAAAACACTCTTTAAAAAAACACTAGTAAAAAAAAAAAGGGAAGTCAGAGTGAAGAGATAAAAGCAATAAATCTAAATAGGATATGCTAATAAAGCAAAAAAAATCCCAAAAAAACTAGTATGACTTTTAATCTACTCAGTAATAGACTCTCAAAGTTATGTGTAGATTAGCTGTAGTTTGGTTATTCCTAGACAACATACAGTACATAAGTGAACAGTTCTATTCCTTTTTTGCAGATTTTATTATTAGTGTCATACAGATAAACACAACAGCCTGGAATGACTGCATTGTCAGACACATGATGTGAAAGTAGAAATGTACAGTAGCTGTGAAAATACATGAACATTGGATTTATTTTTTTTTTTTAACATCATATTGGATTAGTAATAATCACACACATCAGTATAGCCTCATTCTGACAAACTGAAGATCAGAAAAGGTCTCAGATACCAGAAAAATGACTTAAGTTTCCATCAGTTTCACAGCTTTTCACCGAATTTATTTCAATAATGCGCCCACCGGTATTCAGTGATTTATTGAAGAGCGCCACACTTCCATCTGTTTTACACTAACCCATTTTTATTCATTAATGAAACCTGATTGTTACTTGTTTCTATTCTGTCATCCAAGTCGGGGCATTAAGCGTCTGGTGGCGCACCAAAAAATGCTGGTATGACTCTGTGGCTTTAGTGGGAAATGTTACATGTGGGAAATTATTCTTGGCAACAGTTTTCAAAGACTCCTGGAATAGTTAATATCTCTGACTGCATGGGTCGGAGCTGCACGGCCCTTTGTGCTTTACTGGGCCATAGTTGTGGTGAGGGGAAACCACTGCAGCCATTGATCTCAGCCTGCTCACCTCTCAGAAAGAATAATAACAAGCTGCTTGCCTTCTGTCTTTATGGCACTTGGCTTCTCTGCGTTTTAATAAGCGGTTTGGCCACGGGCGCAGCTCTGACGCACACGTTCAAAAATACTGCCGCAGTGGCGTCTGGTGAGGGTTCTGACTCTTGACTTGGGAGTTTTTTCCCCCCTCTCCTTTCTGCTCTAATAGGGAAGTGTGTTTTTCATAAGGAAACATGCTAAAAGTAAGATCCACTGGTGTTTGGAGTTGCTTACGGGTGGTGAACCATGGAAACCACTGCTTTAATTACCAGTCCTTTTAGTCCACCTTATTCCACCTAAAGAAACAGCATTCATGGTCATCAAACATAATTTCATTAAGTACTCACTTTGTGACAGTCAGTAATGGCTTTAATGATCCATTGATTAACTGAACGGGGATTTCTTATTCGATTCAAATAATTAGTGCATGGATAAAATACAGCTTCCCATAAAGTTGTAAAATATATATATATACACACACACACATCAGTCATCACTTTTGACCGGGTGCAATTATTACCTACTGAGTCCCAGTTACACTTTATGTATCAAGAATAAATCACATTGTCACAATCATTTCATGAGAAGAGGTAAAAATGTTTTATTCTAACTTTATGGGCAACAGTGTAGGTTTGAAAATAGTTGATTTTCTTGTTTAATTATATATAAAACTGACTTTATGATCAGCCAGAATAAGCCATCTGCATCTCAACTCTTCTTTTAACATCTATTATATAGATACATGCTGCATTATTAATTGTCCTCTAGATTAAAAGGATTCCAAAGGGAGGTTTATAAGAGACCAGAAGAGGGCAGACACGCTACACCATAAAGAAACAACACTTTGATCCTCAGCCAAGAGAAGACTTGGGAAAAAAATCCTTTTAACACTATTAAGTGAGGAAAGTCATCAGTTTCAGAGAGCAATCTGACTGAGTTTATGTTACCAGTCAATTTCTGCTGGCCACAGCCATGAAGAAAACTGTAAATTTTTCTGCTATGAATTGTCCTCCATTAAAGTAATGGGGTTCTAAAAGAGAGATACGTTAAACTATTGCCTTTCATAGGCTCAAGAGCGCGTTATTGAAGTGTCAGTAATTTATTAGTTCCCGTGAAGGTGTCACAGACAGCTTTAACACAATTCTCCCTGCAGTCGGCACTCTCCAGACGATATAAGACAGGATTTATGAATGGGAAGGGAATCAATCAATAAGCGATGATATTTCTCCTGGTGACAAAACACGTTAGAGGAGAATTCAATCAATGTTTGACTGAGTTGTTTTGTCGTTTTGTTGGACTTGCCCTCCAACCCAGCAGTGTTTCATAAACCAGTACACTGAAACGGCTCAGAAACAACCACACAACTGGAAGGGAATGAGGGCAACATAATTTGGAATCCAATATAAAACTCTACCAACATTTTCTTGGGAGGGTTATGTTTTGTTTTTGTTTTTTTTAACTTAATGTTTGTGTTATAGAGTTGACAGGCTGCTGTGGCTCATTGCAAGGTTATTTATGATGCCCTCAACTGCTCTGCTGCTGCAGTAAGTCGATTATTCTTTTGGTTTTAAAGCCTTTGTTGACACAATAATAATGCTTTGAATGACTCTATATCGATCTGACGAATACATTTATCACAATATCATCTACAGCTGTGGTAATGTCTTGGAAGTGTCTACTCAAAACGCTAGCAAGTTCAAGTAATAGCATTAAGGTTTCAAGGATTTCACAAATGGAAAAAACAAGTCTAACAAGACAGTGTTAGTATTCAGTCATGTCAAATCACAGACCCAGGTTTTTTTGCTTTATATGACCTTTAACCCTGATGGTTTACATTCTACAAATCGCAGAATGTGCCTTTAGCATCTCATCATCATTACATTCCCTCATGTTTGAGCTGACATCATTGTTCTGATTCAACACAAATTGCTTTGGACCAACAAGGCGGCTGTCACAGTTCATGCATGTTCTCCTGGCCTGGCGGTGTTTCCTTACACATGCATCATTATCTCACGTAAACAGAGGAAATGCGAGACTGCCAGGGGAGCGAACGCTATTCAAGGCAACGAGTGAGGACTGAGTGAAAAGATCCTGGGCGGTGACACCGTCGTTTAGCGTCAATTAAAGAAAACAACAAGCAGATCCTTTTCTGAAGGCAGCTGGATCCAGTGTGTTTATTTATACAAAAGCAAATGTATGTACTTGAAGAATACATGCAGTCAAGGATGTTTCAATCAGAAAACCATGGAGGGAGCACAGGGGTTACGAAAATATCCCTCACATTGAGATGTACTTGAGTTGAGCTTATACACACAATGACCTCCCCCTTCTCTCTCTTTATCTCATTATGGTCCTCTGTCTCTCTCACACATAGTAGGTCCACTGTGCTGCTTTGCACTCAGTGTCTTTCGTATGCGGTGCATGGGCCCTGGTGAGGGCCTTCCCTTGGCCTCCTCTAGAACAAAATAGAGAAGATGGTGTTATCAGAATGTTGCCAGGAGGTTGTCAGCTTGTATTGCGCCTGGCTGACCGATTGGCCAGTTGGCGGATGCGTGTCGATGCCAGGCTCCCAGCGCCTTTCCTCCGTGGACATCTGCTGTGTGTGGAAAAGCTGTGGAGTTTGTCTGTGGCTGCATCTTAATCCTCCATCTCTTCAGCTCCAGCCATGCCTGGCCGTGCAAACCAGCAGCTCTGCTCGCCTTGCTTGTATTAATTGCCCTTGCCTGGCTCGCTGTTTGCTTCTGATTACACTCATTAATTTCAATTCCCCAGGAAGCCACCACCACCGTTGCTGCCTTTAGACGCGCACACACACACACACACACACACACACACACACACACACACACACACACTCATTCCATAGTACATGCATGAACAGGCATAAATGCTTAGTTGTATGGGGACAACCTTGCATTTTATGGACATTATTGCATATAAGACATTTTTAAAATCGATTTCTTGTCCTGGTTTGTTGTAGTTTATGTTGCAAAGTAAGGTATATCGAGCAAGACAAAGACGTCTTACTGAGCCCAGGTAGTAGTTGAAACTGATGATGATGTGTCTGTATACTTGTGAGTCAGTGTGAAATAAAAGCATTTAGTGTCAGCTATGGTTAATTGCATGTAGTAATATTCCTCTAATCATATGCATACCACACAGACACCTTCTGCACTGCTCTGTGTCATTAGTGGCCGGCCATTTGTCTTCAGCAGCTGTGAGCTGTGTCTCCTTCCCACCTCAGCTGGTCTCTCTCTGTAAGGCACTGGACAAAAAGAAAGCTAGTTTGACCCATTGGCCATAAGTCACTGTCCTCATCCCAGCAGGTGGACCACATCTGGTAAATCCCAGCATCTGTGCATTCAGGGTGGCCTTGTAATTATAGCAGTGCAACAGACTTTGTTCAAAATTGCCTGGAAAAATCTATGTCGAACCATATTATTACCTTTGACTCAGTACATTTTCAAGCTCACACGCAAGCACTTTCCTCTAATCAAATCTACCATGATCAGTTAAAACACAGCGGCTTAGTGGCAAAGCTGATGAAATTATTTGAGATTTTAAAGCCTATTCTTAATGAACAAACACAGAATCGACAGTGTTTATTTATAGAAGTTCCAAATGTATTAGACAGTTTAAATAAGTAAAATCCAAAATGGGCACTAGATCCAGAGTAACATGTCGGAGCTTTAATTAGTGTGTGTTTTTGTACTGAATAAATGGATGTTCAAATGTTGTAGTTATCCACAGGAGAAACAATCCTCTGTAACTAATATCCTATCAGTTTTTTTGGTGTTTGAGTAAAGAGCAGTGCACCACATGTGGATACTCGGCAGCCACTGTCTGAGACTTTCTGAGGAGCAGTAAAACCCTCCATAATACCAAGCTGTGTGGCCTTTTGCCTTCTCTCACCCTCTCACCTCGGAGCCTCAGATTTTCTGCAAAGTGGGGCTTCTGGTCTGAGTCATCAGACAGCTGTACCTTAAAGGGCCTCATGGGGGCGTCACCCTAAAGGGTCACCGCCCTGGGCTGTGATTTGACAGCCAGGCATGTATAAAAACCCCCCAAGCTTGACAACTTCCTAGCTGAGCCCACCTAACCCAATTAGTGAACCAGTCCTCAGTCGGAGAAAATGAAAACATTCCGGACTCAAATTCCCATGATGGCTGTATTCGTTTATTAAATCCATTTCTCCTTTCACTCCCCCCCTTCCCTGAAAATTTCTACAAGTGATTTTAATGGTTCACCAAGGAGTGACTCAACAACTCAGTGTCATGCCAGTGAATTGCAAATATACTCTACTCCAGGCTGTGCTGGATCCAGTCATGCCAGAGTGCCTCATATTATTATGTTAACCCGCAGCTATCTTTTTAAAAGAACACTCAGATAATGAGGGCAGATTGCCTTTGCTCCACGGCTGCTAAAACTACATAACCCAGTGGGCAGTGCAGGCTGTGGGGCTGTAAAAGCTGGAGGGCGAAGGGAGATTCTAGGCTCCCGCAGAAGGTCGTATTGATTGATAACGCACCCTGCGGATCGGGGCTGTGGGTTACTCACATTGTGTGTTTGTTGTGGGATACCAAACTGCTGCCTGAAGCCCCAGAACAACAGAGACAGGCAGAGAAAGACAGTGAAATCAATGACTGTCTCACACAGGGCCCTTATAGGTTCTTCTAATCATCTAAAGTGGCTCCCTTGGCACATCTTCTTGCACCTACCTCAGATGAAAAAATAGCGTGTTTTCCTGAAGACTTGAGAGATCAGCAAGGGCCTGCAAGAACCTTCTACACCAACGCAGCAATCGATGACTGAAGTAAGATTCATTTCTCTCAAAAATAAAGGCATTCTGGCAGATAAGTCAACTTGTGGATGTAAATACCACACATTCTAGTCTGGGAACAATGTGGGTGACAAGAGATGCATAGGAAAAAGGTTGCATATGCCTACAGAGACTAGGCCTCTGGTGTCTTCTATTTCCCTTGTGGACTTCTGACAGAGCCAGATAGGCCTCCTCACTGCTGACAGCCAAATGTCCTCATCCATCCTCATCCAAGGGGCCCACAGGCGTCATCAGCCCCGTCTAGATTTCCCCTGACAAAACCCCAAAGCTGAATTCTCTTGCCCCAAGCCCGGCAAAGCGATAGGGCTCAGTGTCCCCGTAGAGACTCTGTCAATATGTCATCATTGTCAGAACTGCCAGTTGGCAGCACTGTAACCCGCTGCAGATGTGTCAGCAAAACACTTTCCATTCTATTATTATTTCTTTCCACTGGATATCCATTGTAGGGTACAAACATCTTCTTTGTATTCGTAGAAAAGGTCATAACTCAAGCAGCCCATGATGTGCTTCCCACTGCTGTGATGGGGAGGTATTTGTGATGATGAACAGACACATGGGGGTTCATTTGTTTTGTTGAAGGGGGGGGGGGGGGGGGAC
>JAPQRQ010000015.1:27532330-27542483 GCA_037367365.1 Apogon talboti
ATGACCCATTTGGACGTTCAGAGGCTCCGTAGTTACCGTGGAAACACTGATTCACCAGTAAAACCCATGGAGTTGGACCAATGACAGTGGATGGACACACTTGTTTTATGTTCAGTTATTGATGTATTTGCTGAAAAACATCACTTTTTGTTCAGTTTTCTCTGTTTTTGATATAATAACCTTCAACTTTAATTTGAGCGTTTATGAACATCTACACGATCCGTGAATTAAATAAAGGAAAAGACCTAGTTTTCATTGAAAAAGGCAAAATACAGAGGACAATATTACAATAAATGGTAATAAATCACTTAACAAAGGTTAAATGAAGAAAAAAAAAATCATCTGGGAACTGCCATAAAAGTAGCAATGGATCTTTATGGGTTAAACTCTTTCTTGCATTTTTTAATTGTTATTTTTGTTTTTCCATTAACTTTCAACGGTGTTAAACGCAGCACAACCACTGTCACGTTGGTATTTTTGAACTAAACTGCAGTTATGTGTTACCAAGTTGTAGCATTAGTGTTCACAAGGTAACACACACTACAGGTTGGAGGTCACATGAGTCTACCTTTGAATATTTCCTAATGTAGAAGGAGCAGCTTAGCATGTACAGCACATGTCGAGGGCAACGAGCATCAATAAGAACTGGTCAGTGTTGGCACGAGAGACTAGTATCATATGTATGTATTTCCAGAACTAAATAGTATCAGCAACCAGTGGAATCACAGATGCACTGAGCCCTGAGGGGGAAGTCACTCACCAGTTGCACTGCCTAAAGCGAAACTTTAACAATACTCCAGTGAGTTTTTAGTACAGTTTAAGGTGGGAATACTTTCACTTTGCTGGCAGGATGTTTACTTTCTGTAAAGGTCCCATGTTGGGAGAAGTTGAGGGCTTTCAGATCATATGATTCCTGTAAGACCATATGTTCTGAACATATTCCATTTACAGTTACAGAGTGGTGAAGTTGAATATTGCAACAAATGAATGAAATATCATCGTGAAAGTTTCTTTTTTCTGATCTGGATATTTTATTTCCAAGGCAATACTCCGGTTGACACTCCTGCTCTGAAACAGAACAAAGGTAGGAACATGGTGGAGCCGGTGAAAGGCGAGTCACATCCTGGTAGATATAATCTTAGGTAACAAAAACATGCTGGTTATTACACTGGCGCTTATTTTCACATGTTTATACACTGCCTTGAATGTGAAGCAGTGGAAGAAGGTGATGTTTTGTTAATTAATTAAATAATTATAAATAAAAATAAATAATTAAAATACTTAATTAAATAATTAAGTATTTAATTAATGCAGCTAAGTAATTAAATACTTAACTGCAGTTTTCACATACTGTATATGCACTTTACTTAACCAATATCTTGTCTGACAACGTTTTACTTCTGCTTCCTACATGTTATTATAATTATTGTTTACTTTTGTGACTGTGACCAAGTTGAATCTGATGGGACAACAACACAAAAACCATCATCCTTCAGGGTGTCCACTATTACGTTAAATATGCAAAAACAAAAACAGAAAGGAAAGAGGAAATGGACTGAGGAGAGTTGTTTATTTGTACACTGGAGTACACTGTTCATTGTCTTCAGTGTATTTTTAATTTCATTTGAAGTCAGAATCGTCTTTGTAGTATATTAATATGGCTTTGCACAGAATATTCTCAAGGGCTATTTCTTACCTTTTCACTTTTGCTCGAGTAAAAAAAAGTTGAATCCCTGTTTTCGCAGGTAATCATCTACACTTCTACGCAAGTAAAGAAATGTCTAAATACTTTGTCTCTTCTTGAGTTTAGGAAACATCCAACACTTCAGATATGTTCATTCGTTTTTAAGGTGGCACTAAGTCTGGAAGCAGCCTCTAAACGTTTGTGTGGGCATCTATATTGCGATGGATTTTGAAATATCTCTTTACTTTTCTGGACCTTTGGAGTTATCCCGACAGTACTGACTAATAAAACTGTAGAGACAAGCAAAATAACAAACAACTCAAGAAGTACACTATATAGACAAAAGTATTGGGACACATTGAATTCAGGTGTTTCTTTTCTAACAGGAGTCTGGGCTACAAATCAATAATAACTAATGTCATAACATAGCTTTATATTGTGATAAATATCATATTGATTATCAGTATTGATGTTTATATCTCAAATCAGCATGAACAGGAGATCTTACAATCTGTGGCCATGATGTGTTCCAATATTTTTGTCTGTATAGTTTATAAATATCAGTATTTCCTTAAAGTTTAATGAGAGATTTTTCTTCCTAAATTAGATGAGAAGGAAGTAGATGGTTAGTTGTGGTAGAAAATGATTATTTACAGTCAGAGCATGAAAAATATTTTAGAAATTTAGAGGTAGAACATTTAAAAGCATAGTTACGGATAAAAAAACAAAACAATGTCGAGAGAAATTAAGTAAAAACCATCTCTGAGGCATTTTGGAGGCAAAAATAACAATTTAAACCAAACTAATGAATGCAATGCAATGATATTTATCACAATATAAAACTATATTATGACCATTGTTGGTATTGCTTTGTAGCCCAGACCCCTGTTAATAAAGAAACACCTGAATTTAATATGTCCCAATACTTTTGTCCATATAGTGTATATGCTTCGTCTTGAGTCCAGATTTAATATTTCTAAGTATTTTGAATGACCTGATCTTACCCATGGGAAAGTTGCCCAGACAATAAATGAAAGCTGGTCTGTTTCCGCTAACACACCTTGAAACGTCCAAATGGAGACCTTCTGTTACCAGGGTATCAGTGTTTCACCACTTTATCCTAATGGAATGTCTCTATTATGAAAAAGATGCGTTCACATGTGAGCACTAACACCAGTGATTAAAGGACTCAGATGAATGTGACTTTTTTTGGAGGCTCTGTTAATGTTTTTTCGATTTAAGCTAAATTTCTGCTCATTCATTCCCTCATTGTAATGGAACACATTCTGCCGCTGCTGAAATTGGTGGTATATTTATAAAGTCTATTCCTTGCCTTAAATTCTTTGTTGTTGTATCCAATTATGCCGCCGCAAAGACCAATTTTCCCTCCAGGGATGACTAAAGGTTTTTTCTCATCTTTCTCTCTACTCAGTCCAGTAATCTGCCTCAATTGGTTGTGGATCAGAGAGGTTAGTCTCCAGGTCACTATGGGAGCTGCTGATAGGGAGTGTCTTTCTGTTTCTGGTCCCTGTGTTTGTGTACATGTGTGTCACATGATATGGGTGAACACTCCTCATAACCCCATAGCCTGAGGCTCACACAGGATTTTCTTCAAGATTGCATGTTACACTGGTCTACAATTTTTTTTTTTTTTAGAAATGATCTGCCTCAGAGATTAAATGTGCTAAATGTTACTTATTTTAATAAGATTAATTGGAAAACAAATGACAAAAGTGCTGGTTTGCTGATGTTTTCAAGGTATATGATAAAGTGTTATTCCACATATATATTGGTTTATGTACATTTATACAATCGACTTATAAATGTTCCACTAGATAGAACCTGTAAAGTGAATGTATTGTAATGTGCAGACAGTGTTTTGAAGTACATATGGTCGCTCTGAGACAAATATTCCTTTGTAGTAAAACCCATACGCTTGTTAATTCTTGAATTTCACATTTTGACCCAAGACTGTATCTATGACACTTCAGCCAACCAGCATTTTGGACATGATTTGTCTTTATCAGTGACTCACAGGTGGTAAAATGCCACTACTTTTATTCTGAAAGCATTTTATTAGTAGACCAGTGTTATTTAAAGGAAATATATGTAGCATTTGTACTTTAAAATATTTCTTAAAAGACCTAAAGTTGTCATTAGAGTGATAAGTATAAAGGGCACTGAAGTTAGAATAAAGATGCTGATGTATTGGATTATAATGACATTTACTGAATGTGTTTATACCGACGGTCTGGAGGATTTATGTGACCGCTAGAGGGAGTAATGAGTCTCCCATGGTGAAGAAGACTTTGACCTCTGACCAAAACGTGACAAAGTGATGAGATGGGATGAGAACCACAAAGAAACAATTTTCCACCACTGGACTCGGCTCTAAAAGAAAAGCATGGAGTTTGATGCAGAAATGGCTGCATTTCCTTTACATGGGTGAGTTTGATTATGAGGTTTATGAAGGTATAGAGTTATGTGATATTTTTATCTTTGCTAAGTTACCGTTTGTTGATCCGCAGTTCAGACTAAACTGTGGCAGATATGACCTTGTTTGGACGATTCCAAACAAATCTTTAGTGCAGCTATTACAACACAAACCATACAGAAAACAGAGTTGATTTGTGGCTGTTTTCAGTCTAAAAACTTTTTTTTTTTTTAACCTGTCCTTGTTTTTGTGTGTAGCACTCTGAGATTCCCTGAATGAAAAGTGCATGACAAATAAAATTTATTATTATTATTATTATTATTATTAAAAACAGCGCTAAGCTAACAGAGCTATGATGTAAGCTATCAGTTGATGCTTCACATAAAGATTATACGACAGTGTTATTTTGACCTACTGTCAAAATGAGTCTTAGTTTGAAGAAGAAAACTTGATGATACCATAATACAGATGTGTGTAAGCAATGAGCTTTATACTTTATTCAGAGTGATACAGTCTGTGGATATGTGGTATTAATTTGTTGGTGGTTTTTATAGTCCTAGGTGAGTTCTGGTAAGAGACTTTGTTGGAACATCAACCCTGTTCATGTTTAATGTTTTTTATGTAGTCTAGTCTTTGTTCTTATACCACAAGATGAGTGAATTATTAGAAAAAAAGGCATTGTTAAATTTACACGTGTCTGTGTTATTTGTTATATGATCCTCTCTGAGTTAAGTGTGGATTTCATCTTTGTGAGATAAGGTCACTTATTGTTTTCCTGTTAGCGCTGACTGTCACCAGACAGGTCCTCCTATAAAGAGACCTCTGCTGTCCTTTGAGATCTAGCTGTCTCAATGGGATCAATAATCCAATCTCGGTATTTTTCTCATTGGCGTAGAGTGCATGTGTGTGTGTTGTGTCCCCGTGGGTGCATGTGTGTAACCCTATACCCCAGATGGAGGTAACCAATAGGGGGGAAATGCTCCTGTCTGACCTCCAACATGCATCATCCCGTTCTGCTCCTTTCTCTCCTGGCTTTTGTACCATCATCAGCCACATCTCCATTTGATCCGTTCCTTCTTCCCCAACCGTCCTTTCATCTTTTCACCTGTCTTCATGCATCAGTGTTTCTATCTGTCTATCATTCACTCAGTCAGTAATAAATTGGATTGCTCTCTGGAAAGTCTATCTTCACATTCAGTGCTGATTACTGTCAGAGTATCTGTCATCTTCAGTGTATGTCACACTGATCGATGGACTGTGTGTTTCTGCATCTGTGTGTGCGACAGCGCTGGAGCCACCTTCCTGATTTTTTGGTTTTCTGAATGTAAGAAGGTCAGATCTGCTGGGGTGCAATCGATGACTTCAGAGCCTAACTGTCTATACCTTTAATGGACAAAGACACATGCACACGCGTGGACACAAATCTTCAGTTAATGAAGATGTGACCCACTGGTCGGAATAAAATGTTGATATTGTTTGTGCAAACCGCGCATATAAACTCATAACTCATCATTGGTAGACCTATTTCCCTAACGTGTAGATGATCATTGGGATTCATGGGGTAATACACAAATGCAGACTTTTACTACATCACAATTCTTTCTGGTAATTTGGGAAGAGATTATGATTTTTGTGAGCATATTTAACATACTCCAGGTCACTGTTGAGACAGATGTATTCTAGGTAAATAGACTAGGTTTTTTGTGTTGTTTTATTTTTCAATATAGCACCATACCTCTTATCAGATTAAACACTAAGGCCTGAACTAAGGAGGGAATCAGGAAAAAGTAGAACGAAATCAAGCTTAAGTGAATTAGTACAATACATACTGTACATTTGTATATTAAACATAATTACTTCATGCTGTCAAGATGCATTATCTGTGCTCATCAGTCAATTACAGCAGTATACTATTAAGTCAACCTGAAATCCTCATATCCAATGTACTTTTCACTTAAAAGATGACTTCACTTAGATTTACAGGTTCGTACTCCATTAATGGCTGCCAAATGTGTATGTGCTTCAGCTTGTCACCTCTGCATTGGTTCACAATAGGTGTGTTTTTGTAAATCTGATTTGATAACATGCATATTCTACCTAGTAAAAGAAGTAGATTAATTTAGTTTTTGTCATATTTAAGATTTGGTTTTTGATTTTGATTTTCTCTCTAATGGGAAATTTGGCGTTTTAGCATTTTAGCAATCTCTTTAGATATGCATGAGCAGAACTTAGATATATTGGGAAATTTCTGAAAGCAATACATATGCAGTATGTCCCAGCTGTCAGTATACATTTAAGACATAATGGTGATCTCCTGCTATTTTGTTCACAACATGAATGTAGTGTACTGTCTGTACCATACTTCTTTCACTACCGTAACCAAATGCAACTACTGATCTAAAGTGTTTAATTTTTGTACCACTAATTCTATCAATACATTTCAATAATTCAGGGTAAATGCAGTTTCTCAGCTTGTCAGTGTCGTCAGATATGACCCATTTGGACGTTCAGAGGGTCTGTAAAGAACATGGAAACACTCATTTCTAAAGTTCACGGTAAAATGCACGTAGTTTGACAAATGACAATAGTTGCTTTTACATCAGTTAATGACATATTTTGCTGAAAAAGTCACAGTTTTTCCCGTTCTAATATAATGACCTCTGAATTTACTCTCAGCTTTTATGAACATCTACATGATCAGTAAATCAAACGTACCTGGGAAAGTCCCTGATTTTCACTGAAACATGAGGATAAAATAATATATAGTGAAAGGTCACTTAGGAAAGGTTAGAGAATAGATCACTTGAAAATCACCACAAAAATAGCTCCAGGTCTTCAAGTCGCCTTTGAAATGAAGTCTAATCCATGCATTTTGGTTGTTTTCTTTAGTAATGGTTTCAAAAAAGAGTGGATATTAAAATTGTAAATATTAAATGAATTATGGTACATTTTTAACCGCATATTTTTCTGTATTTAACAAAACACCGGTACCTTTCCCTATCAGGTGCAGCCTAAAGCAGTAAACATCAAAGGTAGTTTTATACCCTCAAAACAGGAGCAAAATCTACAAATGTTAATTAAACTTAGCCATGGTTGACTGAGATGTAATTAAATATATTCATCTGGTAACTCGGTTAAAAGAAGCTATACGTGTGTGTGTGTGTGTGTGTGTGTGTGTGCATGTTCATTTCTGCATGTGAAGGTGGACACCTCTGGGAAACCAGTGGTGACATCAAAAGTCAATAAGGCTCATGTGCAGGTCATTATAATACAGCTGCTAATGCTGTTCAATTCCCTCCTTGAGCAAGAAGCTGTGGACAGGATTAGATGACACACCTGCTTCTTTAGTGCACATGTATTTTATATATCTGCACAATTTCAATCATGCACCTCATTTCAATCAGGGGTCACTAATAAGAGATTTAAGGGAGGGAAGGGGGCAGAAATGTCACCGGCTGCTTCTCCAGACCATAGCGACGGTGTTTTATTACGTGTTCATGAATGTGTGTGGCTGAGAGCGGAGCCTGTTTTTGAAAAACCTTTTAATTAATTGACTCATTACCATCCAATCTTGGTGTGTCCTTTCCTTTCGGTGGACCCGGTCTCTAGATGGAAGGCAGTGATTTTCTTTTCCAGTGAAGGATTACACCCCTGGAAACGAGACCCCGTTGCGCCCCCCCCCCCACCCCCCGTCTTTGCCAGCTGGGCCGGTAACACGCACAATGAGGCAGGTGTGGGTCGGACTGAGAATGACTTCGGGGATTTGGAGGCTTTTGGAAAGAGGAAAAGGGGGTAAGTGTGTAGTTGAAACAAAAAGTGGACAGAGCTACCTACTGGCAGAAAAAGGACATAAAGTGAAAAATACTTTTACGGTATCTGTACATTACCTGAGTATTTATTTTCTGCTGTGACTTGTTACTTTTACTCCACACATTTCAACCTAAATATGTGTATGTTCTGCTTCCTGTTAGGTTGTTAATACATTCATTTATTTTGCTTTTTTCCGTCTTTGCACATTTTCACAATACCAACACTGATTGCAACCTTACTGAATGTGGCAATAGCATGCTGAAAACATAACCCCTTGGTGTATAGCATCACCCACAGCAGTACTTTTACTGTTAGAGTGCTTTTAAGAGCTTGTACTTTTGTACTTTTACTTGAGGAAAGAAGTTGAACCTACACTTCTTTTACCAGAGCAAAACAAAGCTTTGCCTTGAAGTTTATTTATAAAGAACATTTCATACACAAATGAAATTTAATGTGCTTGAATAAATAATCTATACTTTCACCACGTCTGCCCATTGGACTTTTCACAGCAGTTTTACACACAGGATTTTGTGTTTTAGCTGTCATTATCTTGGTGAACATCCAAACTAATAGGTGGAGTGATGCGCAAGCTAGCGCTAAATGCTAAAGCAGAAAGTTTTATTCGATAAACAGAGCCAACAGACATACGGGTCTTTCAATGTGGTTGTTCAGTCTGATATCATAGTGCAATAAAAGTCATTTCCAGGTCAAAACAATTTATAACAGTTGAGTCTCTATAATGAGTCTATTTAATGAGACACCAGTTAGGGTTCAGAGGAGACTGAATTAACCCATAAAGACCCAAACGACCACCAGCGACCAAAAGCATCTACTGATATAAAGTGTTTAATATCGGTTGATCCACTAATCCTATCAATACATGTAAATAATTGTTATAAAATACAATTTGTCATCTTTTCATGGTCATCAGATATGACTCATTTGCACGTTCAGAGGCTCCATAGTTACCATGGAAACACCGTCATCTTCTACAACACTGATTCGCCAGTAAAACCCATGGAGTTGGATCAATGACAGTGGATGGACACACTTGTTTTTACATTCAATTATTGATATCTTTGCGAAAAAAAAGGCTTTTTCTTCAGTTTTTTCTGTTTCTGGCATAATAAGCTTTGAATTTTCTGTGAGTTTTCATGAATTAAATATAGGAAAGTGCATGAATTACACTGAAAAATTCAAAATACAGAGGATAATATTATAATAAACAGTGATAAATCACTTAAAAAGAAGGTTAAACATGGAAAAAAAAATCCATTTGGGAGCTGCCACAAAAGTAACACCAGGTCTTTATAGGTTAATTCATTTGATTCAAATCCAATTATTAGTGTGATTTTCCATAGTCAGTACCTGCAGTAGAGCGTCTTAAATACTGTTTCATGTCCTGGTCCATTTACAGCAGAGCGTTCCTTCACTTCATACTCAGCTGTGTATTTACATCAGTCATTACTTAATTTCTTGAACTGAACAGCACAGATAAAGTACCAACAAACTAACACTATGTCTGAAGATGTGAAACACTTCATAAAAGCCTTGTTCTATATCAGGATAATAAATAAAGATTCACTTTGGCAGATGCACTAAGTTTAGCTAGTGCCATACTTTTTTTTTTTTCTCCTTTTAACTCTACTTATCAGCTTCATCCTCTTCCCCTGCTCTTTATCATCACATGTAAAGTGGTGGAAAGAACTGGATTATTTTATGGATTCACGGACAGTAATGCAGCACATTGAACAAGAGGAATGAACAGGATTGGATGCATAAGTAGGTGTGAATGATGTGATGTCATGACTTAACAACCAGATTTGCTGTAAAATCTTATTAATGCAGCAGTTATTTTAAGATTTCCCACCAGAACAAATCTGGTAAATGCCATGTACGGCTTCATGCTTTTGAGCTAAATTCCAAAATTTAGGCGCTGGCATGGTTAGGTGGTAATGTTTACAGTGTTTTATTATATTTGAGTAAATGTAGACACAGTGGATAATCATGGAAATTTCTTTAGTTCTGCAGTGATTCTGTCATAAACTTATAAAGCTTGGGTAAATTAACCCTTTATCGGGCAAGTGACTATTTTTGGTAATTTCCATATATATTACAAGACCACGACAACAACAGTTACAGTGAGTTAACAGTCTCAGGTCCAATGTGGTCTACAGGGTCTGTAAGGTCCACCTCTGCATGAACAGTGAGTGTACCTGCTTTGT
>JAPQRQ010000015.1:27542886-27559856 GCA_037367365.1 Apogon talboti
ATGTTCAAAGGGATAATGTGGATGTTGACAGGTGTCTGGATCAGCACTTATGTTGTTGGAATGTTCTAAAAGTGATGCTCTTTCCACCTTTTTTAGTATTTTTTATATTTATTTCTTGGATTTTTTTGTTTGTTTTTTTTGCCACTTACGGGCAAGGAACCAAATATGGTAACTTCACTGACTTTGATTTTCTACATATCAAAACATCCTCCAATAACACACTAAGGTTGAATTTTATGAATTTCAGAGTATTTCTATAAAGGGTTAAGAATGTGTGGTTAAAACGTTATAATTTCTACTTACGGAAATCTATTCAATAGCAGAAAATTTAACTTTCAACCAAAGTTGCTAGCCCACATTGTCAAACTGAGAGAACGAGGAGTGCAGTGTCCATTTTGAAGGACCATCCATCTACCGGTACATCTCCTCTGACCTTTACGGAGCACTGTGTCAGCCACGACGGCCTTAGTAACAATCCAGGCTCTTCGCCATCAGAGGGTGATTTTCATCCACCTCTGGCACCTTTCTGCTGCACATTTGAATAACCTCACTGACCTCTGTCAAAGGTTTGTCATGATTTTTCAAGTTCTTGGACTCAACCTTCCCCGACACATGGAGGCGGACGCCAATGAAAGCACTATTAGCATTAATGTATTAGCCCTCTACAATATCAGGTAACTATTTTGAATAATTGTGAATGTTATTTTCTTTTTCTAACATTGACAAAGACGAGGACTGCAGGAGGACTACTAGCAGTTGCCCAGTTTCCATCTCTTTGTTGGACGCCGGAGAGTGAAGAGAAGGGAATTTCCGTCCAATTGTTTGACACAAAACATGTTGCAACAGCATAATAAGCCATAATAATTTCAGATTCATACGTAGAAGGGCAGGTATGAGTAAGTAAATACATGCAGACGGAAACACAAAGAAGGGGAGGTGGACAGAGATCAGCACTTTCTAAACGAAGTAAACAACAGCGACCAAACATATCCAGGATGAGTGTACCGTGTGTGTGTACATATGTAGATTTGTGCAAATTTGTACGTCATTTTATTAATCATAAATTATGCATATAGAGATGTTTTCCTCAAGCCTAAACTATTCCTTAAACTAATGAGTGAGGCGGCAGAGTTTTTCATTAGCGCACAGTTAGCTGACCATCTCTCACTGTTTGTTTTCCTTACTCCATCACCGAAGGCCATTTGGCTTTCATCAGTGTGCTCCCGCTCATCGGCCTGGATTTAATCAAACCGCTGTGACTCCAAGTACCAATCTCTCATCCCTCTGATATGAGAGGGGTTGTACGACTTGGAGCCAGTGAAGTAAATTTGGAGATTTCTTTCTAAACACATTACACATGTTAGAAAATAGTTGCTGAAAATGTGGAAAGCCTGTAAACGTTGTAGGTCTGAATTATGGAGCTAAACTATGAAACTGTTTTTCATCAGTTTGTTGTTAAGGATTGAGTGGGAAGGCCACATATCACGACCCACTGGAGCCATAACTATAACCCCTGAACTGGTGCATTACCACTATGAAAACAGTGGGGGTGACACTTGATAGTGGATAACCGTCCATCCATCCATCCATTCATTCATCCATCCATCCATCCATCCATCCATCCATCCGTCCATCCATCCTTTCATCTGTCCATCCATCCATCATCCATCCATCATCCATCTTTCATCCGTCCATCTGTCCATCCATCCATCTGTTCATCTGTCCATCTGTCCATCCATCCATCCATTCATCCATTCATCCATCCATCATCCATCCTTCCTTTCATCCGTCCATCCATCCTTTCATCTGTCCATCCATCCATCCATCCATCCATCCATCCATCCATCCATCCATCCATCCATCCATCCATCTGTCCATCCACCCATCCATCCATCTGTCCGTCCGTCCATCCACCCATCCATCCAACCTATTAAAGTTATGTATACACCTATCTGGGAATTTATAGAAACACATATTTCCCCACCTCAGTTTTCAGTAATAAGTTAATAACATCATGTACACTAGATCAGTTATTCTCAACTGGTGGGTTGCGACCCAAGAGTGGGTCGCAAAGCTGCCTTCAATGGGTTGTGGGTTTTTGTCTGGGCAAAAATATAACCAATCCTGTGCTTTATTTATTATGGAGCAGAGCACCATCCATTCACACTCCCCAACAATAGGTGGTGGTAATGCACTGTAATGCTAATTAACACCAGACATTTCACAGCATAAAAGAAAACCCAAATCATGTCAAAACTCAGATATGACACCGACTACAACAGAAATAGTTTTACCTACATTGAGCACAAACGCCTCAGTGTGTTTAATGAATAAGTGACTGAATGGACTTTTTAGTTTTGGTTAAAATGTACCTGATTTATTGTTGAAGGGAATATTTCCGTATTTAGCATCGCCACCTGCTGGTCATTTTGGTTTATCGTTACACTTGTCTTCTGTGTTTACATACTGTGATATTCTGTAATGCTGCAGGTTCAAAACACATCATCTTTTCATTAAAAAAATTTGAGAAGTTTATTTTTTATCAGTTTGGGTTGCGTCTTGTCATTAAGGGCTGATAGTGGGTCCTGAAGCCGGACCAGTTGAGATCCACTGTACAGGACTGTTTCCATAAAAGTTTTCATCTACACAAACCTGCATAAATACACCATAGAGTGCTGTAAATGATGCATACTGTGACATTTGGGACCCTAATACAAAATTTTTGAGTTTTTCAAAATCTTCACTTTGACCAGAGTTTAAAGAAATAACTGTTTTCAATGAGCTACATAGACATGGGAGAACATGCAGCGGCTTGGTTACACTAGTCAATACTGATTGCTTACTTGCATAAATGAAGGGGGAAAATATACACTTGTGGAATTTAACACACAGTAGAGGCTTTATCTTTTATAAATGTTGACATGACTCCAGTTTGAAGATGTAAACAATAGTAGTGACACAAATGATCTAGCTTATTGCTTTGAGTGAAAAAAAAAAGTATTATACCGACATAAAAGCTGTTTAAAAAAATCTCTACTGAATGTTTTTTTCATTCTGCAGGGTAAAATTCTTTTATCAAATAAGTCGAGAGGGTTTACAAAAAATAATAAGCTTCTTTCTTTCAGCAATTTTATCAGAAAATATGTGTGTCTTTTGATTAATAAGCAGTTACTGATTATACCTTATGATAATCAACAACAATTCATTAAAATACATTTACAGATTAAAACACAATCCATGATTTCACCTTGACCTTTACTTTGAAAGGGTTGTGAGACACGCTATGCATTATGGGATACACAAGCCCAGTTGAAAAGATGTGTGCATGGCTGAAGTTTGTCTCACATCTGAAACATTTCCTGCACCTTTGAAAACAAGCGCTGTAAGTTTTTGATTGTTTTAATGCTTAATATAACATGTTTAAATGACTCAGAGTGACTCTATATGGGTTGTTTTAGCTGGTTTGTGTGCAGATTTATATTCATTCTGCTCTACAGTGATCTAATCTTAGAATGTCAGTGGCTTTACATGTTAGATTTAATGTCAAGTGTCAATGTATTTACATGTAAACAAAGCAACAGTCATTTATTTGATTTCATGGTTTATTTGACTTACTTTTACTTAAATACTGGCTGTGTTGAAATCATTACTAACTCATGCTAATTTGGAAATTGTATCTTTTCTGTTTTGGGTATTTCAGTTTTAGTCATAGTTTTTCATGTGGTTTGCTTGGAAAATGTGAATAAATGAGCAAGGTGTTCACTTTCTTTGTTTTGCAAAAACTGAGTTTGGTTGGCTGTTCATCTACGTTAACATGCTACTTGTATAAAAAATGTAGCAAGAACAGTATATTGCTATAGTAAATTTTGATTATGCTTTCATCCACACTTGTATGATACATTTCTAGCTTGTGTGGCAGTGTTATTTTGGTCTGCTTGTCAAATCAACAGTGTTTCACGGCAGCAATTATGCAGTACTTTTTGGAGATTGTTGGCAATTTCTTCCCCATGCAAATTTGTTGGGCTGATGACAGTTTTCAGTGGTGTGATAAATTCAGGACACATTTATTTCTGCTTTGCACAGGCAACATATTAGGGCGATATAGCCTTTTAATTTAACCCATAAAGACCCAAAGTTAAATACCTGTTGAGCCATTAATCATATCAATACATGTAAATAATTGGTGTAAACTACAGTTTGTCATCTTTTCATGGTCATCAGATATGACCCATTTGGACGTTCAGAGGCTCCGTAGTTACCGTGGAAACACCATTATCTTCTACAACATTGATTCACCAGTAAAGCCCATGGAGTTGGATCAATGACAGTGGATGAAGATGCTGGGTTTATGTTCAGTTAATGATTGATTTGACTGAAAAAGTCAGTTTTTCTTCCTTTTTCTCTGTTTCTGATATAATATCCCTCAGCTTTAATTTGAGCTTTTATGAACATCTACATGATCAGTGGGAAAATACCTGATTGTCACTGAAAAATGCAAACTGCAGAGCATAATGTTAGAATAAATGGAGATAAACCACTTAAGAAAGGCAAAATATAGAGAAAAATTCATTTAGGAACTGCCACCAAAGTAGCGCTGGGTCTTTATGGGTTAAGATGGAAACTTTGTACTTGTATTAAATCTTATAAAAATGTAGATTTGGCCTTTGTTTTTGGTCAGTTATACATTTTTGGTTTCGTGATATCCTAGCAATTTTAAAACATATCACTGTGGTAAGAAACAGTCTCAAGAACTACCTCACTTTACATAGATGACAAAGGTGAACATCAAATCTCACAGTTAATGGGAGAAGAAGTCGCCTTAAAGCTTTAAAACGACTTGACCGAGATCTTACACAAATCGAGCATAACATCACATAACGCAGCGATTTTTTTTCTCTCTACTCTACTGATTGAATTGTAATGCATCAGTCCATGTATTGTTCCATTTACCTGTTTCAGTGTCTCTGATGCGTCACCTCCCTGCAGTCCATCATCTCTGTTTGCTGAGACAATATCAATGAATAATAATGTACGTCTGCTCCATTTCGCTTATTGTGTTCCACTTCGCCTCTTAAAACGTGGGTTTCAAATCCTAACAATAGCTATGATATTGTTGAAAAATAGGCTTGTGGCAGTGATAGTGCTTGTCAAATGTGGTGCATATTTTACTGGGAGTCTTTTCCGACAGAACCAGAACCAGAACCAGCCCCATTTGGATGAACCATTACTGAGTATATTGCTTATATTACTTTAGAGGTCAGGTACATAACATGACTTGGCTTTTATTTTAGTCCCAATTGTAAACACAGGACTTACACTGATTTGTGCATCATCCTTTTTTTTTGTTACATGTGCAGTAATTTTTCCTTTTAGACATTGTATTTGATAGTGCAATTGAAAGACGAGCCCACAGAAAACAAGGAAACAAAGAGGAGCACGATGCCACAAACTTTGCCCCAGTTTGTCTTTTGTTTTATCCCCATGTACAGTCCTGGTAGGTTTTCACCTTTGCATTTGTTAACATTCGTGGTCCTTCCCACCAGTGAAAGGAACTAATTGTTCTGCTTATTTAGCCCACCCACATTTTAGCAACGCTGTGAACTGCGCGGCTGCGAATCCCACAAAGCGGAGCTCTAATAGGGTGATTGATAGTTCCCACCTGTCAACGTGACATTTGTAATGGTCCCATCCTTTGTACGAATGAGGGAGGGGATGAATAAAGAAAGAGAAATGTTTCGTCGGTGTCTCCATCTCTATATAAGAGATAAAGACCCCACTAAGGGCACAACAGACATCATTCACTTCGAAGACTGAACAATGTATGCAAATTGCAACTTCCTGCATGAATCTCATCTCTCTGTCTCCTTGACGTCTTTAGATCCCACTACACTTCATTCACATTCCTAAACACAGGCTGCTATCTCAGTTATTCCAAAGGGTTAATTATCAGAGTGGGCATAATGCTTTTGGTAAGTTTATAAAATGCAACATGTTAAGAAATCAGTTGGTTCGATAAAGCATTATCATAATGTTAACACAGCAAAACCTGAAACAATTTAGGTTTAAAAATCTATGTGTAACATTTGTTTATTACTACAAATGTTGCATACTATTACCATAACAACACAGATGGAAGTGTTGGGCTTAACCCTTTATAGGGCCCGCATAGAAATACTCTGACATTCAAAATTTCAACCTTGGTCTGTTGTTGGAGGACATAACAAGACTATTTTTTTGTAAAATTTTTCTACATTGTAGATGTAAAGTTCCAAATGTAGAAAATCAAGGTCAGTGAAGTTACCATATTTGGTCCCTTGTCTATATGTATATCCAAGTATATATAAAAAAATACAAGGACAACACATGTAAGGTGAAAGGACCATGTATTTTAGAACATTAGACCAACATAAGTGCTGATCCACACACCTGTCAACATCCGCATTATCCCTTTGAACATCATTACTTACTGTACATTAGTACCATTACTTCATGGTACCTAACAAAGCAGGTACACTCACTGTTCATGTAGAGGTGGACCTTACAGACCCTGTAGACCACATTGGACATGAGATTGTTGCCTGACTGTCCTCACTGGAACTGTTGCTGTCCAATGACCAAAAATAGTCACTTGCCCGTTAAAGAGTTAAAAGGTAACCTGTGTTGACATTGGATAGGTCAAAGGTCACCTTCACTGTAATCTAATACAGAGCTGTTCATATAGAACATTAGTTCTGTTGATTACTCAACACTATCCCCCTATGTCTGTACTGATGACATATCTTTCATCTGATTGTTGTCCTTGATTTCATCATGCCTTTGTGTCATTCTTTTCCACAGATCAATACTGTCTTATGCAATTATCTATATTATATGTTGCAAGAAATATTACTAGAACCACTGGATTCTGTAGTTAGTAATTATCAGGGGTCCTGCACTAAAAAGTCTGACATAAATTTTGTGTTGTTAGTACCAGAACAGATAAATGTACAGATTATGATGCAGGGATAGTGGATGAATTTGATTACGCTTCTTAGTAACTTCAAAAAGGAGGAGATTATTGTCAATTCTGTTTGACTTCAATAGTTTTGACTCTACACTGACCTAGTTAATAACTCAGTGTGGAAAAGCTGCTTAAATCATCCACTTTTGATTTATATAATTTTGCTTATTTATGTTAGAAAAGTGAAAATATTCCTTAATAATAATGTGTTTTGTTGCATTGTAAATCTCTATTTTCTTCACTCCCAGGCAGGGAAGTGGTGGAGCTATAGGTGTAGACGACTCAGAAGGAGCTGAAAGAAAAGGTTGCATGTCAAAGCAGCCTCTATAAATACACCTCTCTCAATGTATGTTCTTCAAGTGTGGCTTGATGTGAAAGAATATTAATTTTTGCTGCTGACTGGAGCAGGAAAGGGTGGAAAACAACTGCTTCGTCCTTGTGAGGAGGTGTGTTTCTGCTTGCGTTGGCCAAAACCTTTCTGGAAAAGTGTGTGTGTGGGTGTGAGTGTGAGATAGCTGACTGAAGGGGCGAGACGGCGAGTGAGGAGAGGGGAGACTGAAGAAGTAATTGATGAGTGTTGGTTTGAGCTGCTCGTCTAAACACAGCGTCTGCCTGGAGAAATATAGAAGTAGGGGGTGCAGGGAGGCGTTTCCATCCAACTGTCAAGTGAGCTCTCAGTGAAGTGTGTTTGTATTAGGTGAGTTTAAACTATCTAAAGATGGAGTCAAACAACTGGCGATGGGTCGACAAAGGTTTAGAGGTGAACACTGTTTATGTCCTGTTTGACATAAGAGCTTATATTGTTTTGTTGCTCTTACCCATGATTATTCTACGGACACATGTTTATTATTAAGGTTGTGCATTCTTGGAATAGTATTGATTCCACTTATGATTATACATTCTGGTTGCATTCCTTGTCTCAACTCTAAAATCATGGTATTGTTATTATCCAAATATGTGTGCATTGAAAACATGTTAAATAATGGATAATGATCAGGAGTAACACTGTTCTGCTGAAAATGTCCATCCACTAGAAATCATGATACTCACTATTTCATTTCCCAGCTGACTCATTAGATTTTAGATTTTTGGTTCCTATCATTGCTATAATCACATAATGTGATTAATAATTATTTAACAGTATCTATAAATATGATTATAGAATTTGGAGGCTCCATGATAACTGTGTATCGCGTGTAGGAATTTCAGCCAATATGTAGACACCTCTTTGCATCCTCTTGGATCGTCTGCACTTGGATGCAGTTCGGTTATAGGCGTGGCTTCATGGTTAAACAACCCCATCCATCTGTCAGAATATTTAACCCTTCAGCTCAGATCTGAATCAAGGTTCTATCCTTTTGTGTCAGACTTGCCATGTGCACAAACTAAAGACATCCTAGCACCAGAAGTGTTTGTATAGCCTTACTGGAAATCTGTGTTTTTGCTTTATATGCCGTGGTTAAATAAGCTGCACATGGCAGATCTACAGTAGGTGGTGTTGCTGCATAGAACCAAAATAAAGCAAACACCCATACATTTGTTACTTGGCTTGACTGCATTCTGTTATTTCACTCTTGTATCTTGAATTAAAAGGTCTTATTCTGAGATGGTGAATTTCAATCAGTGGGCCCTTACAGCAAATTGGTTTCCTGCAAGCATTGCTCATGTATGCTAGGTTAACTTACTTTTGATTTGCATTATTGCACAATATTTATTTATATGTTATTGAACATGACATTGTTCCTTAGTAATGCATATATTTGGGTGTTTAATTGCACTGTAAATCTCCATTTCCCATCAGCGCGCCTATCTCAGAAACACTCACTCTTAATGACTTAAAGCTAATTGGTTTCCTGCATCCATTGCTCATATATGCTAGGTTAACTTTCCTGTCAGTACCCTCTAGGGCACTGATAACTAGGTACTGATTTATGACTAAGATACAGACTAAGATTCAGATCTGCAGCAGCAGTCCACCTCTCCTTGTGTACTGGGAGGTTTTAAAGGCAGACACTGACATTCACTACAATGGTAAAAAAGAGAAATTAACTTTGCCACTGTTTTCCGAAATTAAATCTGAAATGAAACTTTGGATTGTATAAAACTGCACTATATTACAAACAGGTACATATATTTAATTCTCACCTTAGTGTCCTTGACCACATGCCTTCAATCACAGCTCACGAATTAGAATCAGAATGTTGAGTTGCCATGGAGGTAAACAGGGTTCATATACTAGGAATTCAGTGGTTTGGTGCGTACAGAGAACGTGGAGTAGGTAAGAAACATGCAGTAAAAAATAAAATAAAATAGAATAGAATAGAATAAACAAATACGACTGAGTTATAATGCACTATAAAATTTTGCAAAATATACAATGTGGACAAAACCAATGGGTTTGAGTGAACTATAATGGTAGTGGTGTGGTATGTGCTAATGCTAATTGCTAATGCTAGGTGCTGTGTGTACGTATTAGGATGGGTAAAATACAGAGACCGAATTCCCTACGGGGAAAATGAACCTTAACCTTTAACCTTTATACCAGGGACATATTTCACTCTGTTGTGTTGTTGGCCATGTACGGGAGTTAATATCTGAACAAATGGAAATGTAACATACTTAAATATTCAGGTCCTGGCAGCTGGGAACACCGTTGCAGATACTGTATGTAGCGTTTCAGTTTTTCTTTTCCTGACACTGATATAGGCACTACAAGAGGACTAATGATTAGTCAAAATAATCAAAACACATTTCCTCATAATGTTAGAATAACACACACAAAAGTACACATGCACACCTTATCTGCATAGCATCAACTCTGTACATCCTGTCTTATTATCAGGGGGGACTTTGAGTTTAATTACAATAATACAACAAATGTGTTGAACATGACCAGTGTAGTGTGTGTGTGTGTGTGTGTGTGTGTGTGTGTGTGCAAAGAAGGCCTTGTCGTAGTGTTTTTAGCAGTGTTTTTGTGTGGTTCTGGGATACCATGTCCAAACACAAAGCAAACAGGATTTTCTAGCATCTTTCTCTCACTTTTTTTATTTACCGTGTGTGTGTGTGTGCGTGGAGAGAGAGGCAGAGAGTGTGTATAAGAGAGAAAAAAGAGGGAGTCTACTCTATATTGTGAGGCTTAGTTTCCCACTGTGGTCATCCAGATTGCCAGTCACCACAGCCCTGTGTACGACATGCTAGATAAATCCTGTTGGCACGCACACACACAAACACACACACATACACTGCGAGCCAAGAGATGTGGGCTAGCGGGTTCAGCTTAACCACAGTGAACTCTGGTCCATCCAAAACAAATGAGGAAGTCCATGCAGGGACATAGCATTTAACAGGCTCGATCAGACTTACACATTGTGTCGGTGTAATATCAAGTGTTATCTTCAATTGTGGAAGCCCTAACGTTTATTTCCTGGTCAGCATAAATCCTTCGCTGGTGAGAACCTTTCACATGAACATCACACAGAACCAGAAGAATAGTGTAGGGTTTTGTTTTTTTTTTTAAAGTGAACATCTATAATCAGTTTACTCATCTACTTCACATGCTGCGTTCACGATCAGTGTCTCTCAGCCCCCGTGGCTTATTTAAAAAGTTGGATTGATTTATTTTGGAGTCGAGAGCTCCTCATATCAAAAAGGCAATTAGCAGCCTCTTCTGTTGTTGCAGCAAACAAAGATCCTCGTCATTTTAATTTAATGAGCAAAGTCTGGCTCGGAATGAGAATCTCGGTTGGAATTTAATAAAGGTTTCCACTCTGTCTCGTCCTGTAGAGGAAAAAAAAAAAAAAAAAGAAAAAAGCTAAGACTCCAGACTGGTGTTGTCACAGTGTTAGGTAGCATCCAAGGATATTATGGGAAAACAGACCCAGGCAGACTCATTAGGAGATGTCCACACAGGCTCAGATAGAGGATTCATGACAATGCTAATACACAGGCGTTGTGGCTAAGATTTCACTTGAATAATGGATGTTCTGTATTGAGAGGATCTGAGAGTTATTTTTTTCACAAGGCTTTCTGACAGTCAAGTGGTTTGACTGATTCAGTGGTTCCAGTAAACATCGAGGAGCAACCCATGCTGCATTGAACAACAGAAAACTGGGGGAAAGTAGCTTAAACCCTAAATTGCTACTTCTTTTGTGGCAGCTCCCAAATTAACTTTTCTCTTTTAACCTTTCTTAAGTGATTTATCACCATTTATTAGAATATTATCCTCTGTATTTTGTATTTTTCTGTCAAAATCAGGTAGTTCTCTGTATTTAATCCACTCATCATGTAGATATTTTCATAAAAGCCCAGAATAAATTTGAGGATTATTATGTCAAAAACAGAAAAAAACTGAAGAAAAGTGACTTTTTTTAACTAAGATATCAATAACTTAACATATAAACAAGTCTCTCCAACCAGTTATTTGTCAAACTACATGGATTTTACTCATAATTCAATGTTGCAGAAGATGATGGTGTTTCCTCATACACTATGGAGCTTCTGGGTCATCTCTGATAACCATGAAAAGTGTAGAAACGGCATTTTGCCTGAATTATTTACATGTATTGATAGGATTAGTGGTTCAAAAGTTATTAAACATTTTAGATCTGGCAGCTGTTTAAGTCTTTGAGGGTTAATATAATGTCAGCTTAACTTAAATGATTTTGGTTGCCAGCTGCTGTTTGGGTCTTTGAAGGTTAATCCTCACCGAACACACAAATTGATTTAGACAACCAAAGCAATGCAACGTACCAAAATGATGTGGGTAAAAATGAGTTTGTCAATGCTTTGTTTGTTTATTACTTTTCTGAAAAATGAAGATGTTAATTCAGCCCCAAACCTAGCCTTATCGTTGTGTTTTCTTTGCCCAATATGCGTCGATTTGCATAAAAAAATCTGATCTGAATAGAGACCGGTATAGAATTGTTCTTTCACCTTATGGAAATCCATTCAAAAAACCACATGTTAAGACCAAGAGAGAGGATTACTTGCAGACTTCTGTGTGTGCTCCTGCCTTGTGTGCAGAAAAGCAGCCAGTTAGCATTCAAACTGAGAGCTATAGTATTGTGGCACTAATGGAGCATTAGATTGGGGTTAAGCGCCTGAATAGGGAGTGGTCCACTGGCTGCTGCCCTAGGCTATGCATACAGGGCCACCGCTTAGCATTAGCATAATTGCTGGACACCGGAGCACAGCAGAAGGTAGTGAGCAATCCTCATTCCAGCTCACCTAATTCACTCTGATTGAGATGGGAGGACTGGTGCTGAACTCCAAGAATCACTTTGGGATGTGGGAGGAGGATGGATTGATCTGGCAGGGCAGCTTTTGGAAGTTAGGGGTGTACAGAAAGAACTGGCATCGCTGCACGGATGGAGTACCTCAGGAAAAGATAGTCTATTCTGCAATTAAAGACGGCAAATGAATAGGGCGGCGGTACAGTGGCCAAATGTTAGCTTCACACAAAGAGGCTTTACAATAACTCTGACCCTCCCTGTATCAAAATACTTGACAGAGAGAAAAGAAGGAAAAAAAGAGAGTGATCTCAACTTACATATATTTTCCAGCACAATGGTTGGAAGTTACCCTCTCTCCCTTCTTCTACCCTCCTCCTCTCCTCCTGGGATGAGCCCTATTTTGAATTTAATGAAAGAGGAGAAAACACTACACTGCAGACGACCAAGATAGAACCCAAGAGAGTCCCAAACCAATTTCTGTTGGACAATGGAGGGGAAAAAAACTTGAGATACAATGTACAATAGGGATGAAATGCAAGCTGATGAAGAAATAGAGGCGTATGATACTGTGTCGGAAAGTAAAGATGATCTAAACAAGGAGAATTTGGCAACAAGTTACATGTTGATAAAAGCCTAATTCCGATGGCTTTGGTTGCTTTTTTTTTCTCCCTTTAACCCTGTAAGCACATGCAGGATACGGTGTGAAATCCAACAGACTGATTAAAAAAAAAAAAGGTGTTCTCGTTTGATACGGTGGATTTTTTGAGCGCTTCATACTAATAAAATAATGATCTCCGAGGCGCTTACGATCACTCGCTCTTTCCTGGCTTTGATGATGAATGAATGGGAGGTTAGCTGTGGAGTGAGATTGGTTTAACACCATGCCATGGACCCCATTTCCACAGAGCGCCAGCCTTAATGAGTCCTAGATGGGGCCGGTGCCCTCTACACAGCTCCTGTGAGGGTTCCCTGAACCCAGACAAGAGTTTCCCCTCCCACCTAACGATATTGCTCCACTCCCTCTGCCTTGGACTCCTATTCAGCCTGTTTACCATGCCACCAGGCCTATTCAAGCCATAGTCAGCAGGTCTTCCAGGGCCTTACAGAGCCACTGAACTCTCTCTAACCTACTAATCAGACCTCTCCTCCCTTTCAGGCCCTCAACATAAAGCCCCATCTTGACCACCATTTTGTAGGTCAGCCACTGTGGGCTTTGTGCAGGCCTTAGCACCACCAGAGAAAGATCCTCCTCCTATTGATGCATCCTGAGCAGTTACCCCAGCCACCCAGACACCTCCCCCTGCAGATGGAGGCATCCAAAGACATCCAGTTTATTAAGCTGTCACTGCGCATCTAAATCTGTTCCCTATTGCAATGGTACAGGCCTTTCCAGAGAGAGAGAGCCTTTGTGCGCCACCAAGGTATTCAAAGAGCTATAAAAAAAAAAAAAAATCACACACACTAAAACTAATGCACACACACCGGTAAAATGAGATGCAAATCCGACGATTCACTTGGCAGTGAGAGTGTGCTTTTCTTTGTGTGTATATATGTGTGCATCTTTTGTGTGTGCGTGCATGCATGTGGCACTGGTTGTTGTGTATTTGAGTGTGTGTGTGTGCCTAATTCCTGTAGCATGGTTTCAATCTGCGCTGGCATAGCAGCCGCTGTACAGTTGAGCAGCCGTAACACAGTTGTTGGTACGGGGGCATTGTGCGACAGTGGCAGGGAGCGAAATTACTTAAGAAGCCAGGACAATGTGTTCGGTTAAACCGGGCTACAGTGAGGGGAGACATGCACAAAGACATGCAAAGTGCAGGAGATGAGCAATAAAGGGTGACAGTGAGGGAGCAGGAGAAAGAGAGGAAAAGAAAGGGTGAGGCCTGAACTGGATCCTGGTGAAGACTTCCAGCCTCCTTTAGACAATCAGCACTCACAGATACGATTTGCATGGCTAATGGGAGTTTAGGTCTGTTCTTTGTGCAAGGGGGCTTCGGATGAGGCTGACCCCTGGATTCTGGAGCCACGGACCTTACATTTATGTTACTCTAACCCCCTTTAACAGAGTATTTAACCCCCACACACCTGCAATGTTTTTGTGGTGTCCGATCTGTACTACGTATTTAGTTTTAGTTAAGTATTTCTATAGTGTCAGTCAGAATCAGGAGCCAAGCATCACCTGATTCAGAAATACCTTGGTTTCATCCAGTTTATTTAAAGTAAAAATTCTCTATAACTCAGGTAGAACCTATTCCAATTATGAAATTATGAAAATGGAAATTATTTAGTAATAGTTTATAGGTTACACTAACAACAGTGTAAAGTTTTTTTTTTGTTTTTTTTTTTGCTGGGGCCTGCCTGCTCCGCTACAGAAATGTGATGGTTGTCGCATTTCAATGACATAACAGTCGGGTGAAATGCGACATGACCTTTCAGACCGAAGTCACAGTCCATCAGATACTGTATGTATCCAATTTAGGACCACGTATGAAAGTGGGTCTGACTGGAAAAAAATCAGATTTGTGCTGTTCAGATTGTCAAAAAAAATCAGATATGAGTCACATAATGGCAAAAGAATCATATTTGGGCCACTTTTACCTGCAGTGTGAACGTAGCACTATAGGTCCAAAGTGCTTGATGAAGATTACTGTTTTACAGTCAGTAAACTCATCCAATACCCGTTGTACTCCTGCTGCCCCGCCCTTTTTGTCCAAATTTGGTCATCTCCAGCTCCAGAAAGCACGATTCCTCTAACTTTATACAAACTGTGATTAAAACCAACCAATGATATTTCCAGGTACTGTACATCTACTGCCCATAGTAAAGACTAAAGGGTTTAATACAAAAGAAATCAAATTTCCTGTGATACAATATGTAAACCACAATCTTTTCTTAACTAAACCCAAAGACCCATGGGAAGTATTATTCAAGTTCTGTATTCCTTCCCTGTGTTCTGAGACTCTAGACAATCTACTTTAATCACATTTTCATACAGATAGGAGGTTAAATATGTCCATAACAGTATGTGATGGAGTCTGGTGACTAGTTTTATGTATAGTCTTTTGAGTTGGATGAAGAGGAGAGAGCTCCAGCAGAAAGGTGTATATTTTCTAATTCTTTGGTTTCCCCTGATTTTGACTCCTGCCGCTTTAATTTAATTTCTATCCACCATCCTCCACAATTACCTCCTACCTATTGATGAAATGCAGCAAAAAGTAGACAATCCATCAGTGACAAATTACAAAGAGATGCATAAGTGTATTTTTTTTTCCATTTCTGATGACTGAGTTGCTCATGATTGGTAATTGCATGGTAGTAATTTTACATTTCTGTCACTTCTTGCTCACCCATGTGTAAAGGCAAATTTTTTTTTGGTGACTGATACATATTAAAATAAGGTAATAATGCTTAGTAGTAATAATGATTAACTTCAGCACATTCGGTGTAACGCTCCAATACTTCATGCTGCATATTTACTCAATTTTCTGTGAGATTAACAAAAAAAGACGTGGCTCCAGTTCCTTATGGGTGGTTTTCTGTTTGTGTGTGTGTGTGTGTGTGTGTGTGTGTGTCTGTGTGTGTTTGTATTTGGCTAAGGACTGGAAATTAAAGGCTTAGAAGGTAAATGCTGGTATTAGCAAGAAAAATCACTTCTGAGCCTCTCAATAACGCCCTTCCTTGTTAATGACCGCTTCCCAGGCTCGCGCTGTGACAAAGTGTGACACGCTTACACCCATACAGTACACCTGAGGAAAAAAAAAATAACAGGAAGAGGAAATGAGCAAGTGATCCGCTCCATCTTTTACTGTACCTCCCCACAAGATCAGATGTAAAGACTTTTCCAAACTGGCATAAAAAGCGCTAGCAGGTTGTTTTGGACCCAAGACGATGTTTCGCCCGAAGGTTTTTCAGTCTTGTGTGTTTTTAATATCATTAATGGGATAGTTTGTGTAAGTGTTGAAATATGACCCAATTAACAAGCGCTGCACTTTTGTTGTTATTTCTCGCTGAATTAATCTTGTGGAAAGTGGAACTGCGGGGTTAAGGTGGATGTTTCCCATGGCGTGGCTTTGTGAAATGGGTTACACATGTATAGTCTCAGCCGCCCCCTCACAACGATGGGTCCTTTCTGCACTGGCTTCCACGTCTTCCTCCTGTGGTTGTGCGCTATAGGTGCGCCGAGAGTTGGCCATATTTGGTCAAGGGCTAAACAAACAGTATTGCCTTTCTTCCTTGAAATGTGTCGTTTTGGTCTGGTAATAATTTCAGGTGAGGGGACTGGAGAAACAGTGAGCCCGTCTGAGTGTTACAGATGGTATTATCACATGAAAACAGGTATAATTGCACTGTGCTTATGTTGTTGGTTAAGTCAACCTACAGTAGGGATCAGGTTGCAGGATTGGCCTCCCTAGAGCATCGCTGAGTGGTTGGATTTATTTTCTAAAACAGAGGTATGTGCTAATTTTTCACAATTGCATGGAAGGGAATTTGTCATGCTTCTGTGTGAAACATTCGGTCAAAGTTGTCAAAGTTACAGACAGTGATAAAATGCAGTAGAAAGTGGTGTAAAATGATAGGACGTTTTTTTTTTAAGTATGACTTGTGAACAATATGTCTTTGTCCATGACACTCCTCTCAGTTACTCTCATTTAACCCTTAACGCTTGGTTGGTCACGTGGCCTATTCAAACATGAATGGTCACGTCATATAAGCTATATTTAGAACTTCAAAATAAAAAT
>JAPQRQ010000015.1:27559956-27573369 GCA_037367365.1 Apogon talboti
TACAAAAAACATAAATTTATGTGTGGATGAGAGGCCCAAATGTAGAGGCAAAATTACATTAATGCATGAGTGTGGATGAAACATTAGTGGATAGACTGTAAACTGTTCCATTGCAGTCATTGGTGTGTCTTGATTCGTCATGTGGTGATCTTGTAATTGTCCCTACAGACTCTGAGTGGTTCATCAGGGACGCTGCAGAGCTCATATACCGAAGCATATTTATCATGTTGAACATACTGTGTAAGTGTGCAAAGTGAGAGTACTGTTTGCACACCATCTGAGACGCCAACAGTGGAATTTAGCAGCGAAAAAACTCAAATATGCTTCCACACCCTGAATAAATGTCAATTGTGCCACATTAGTGGAAGAATTTGATAATTATCCTTACAGGCATTAAATGCTTCACCACATGAGCGCCACTACATCAGAAATAAGCATGTTTGTAAGATTAAAACCCCACAAACAACTAGTCTACACATAACAATTTGGTTAAAATATCTGAGGAAAGCTGCTTTCACCAAGAAAGAGCACATATTCTGGGCTTTTCTCAGCTTTAACATGATAGTTGGTACAGAAATGAGCAAATAAACTCATAAACGGCTAGGCATTATAATATACAACACATAACAGTAGCCAGCAGTCCATTTTGGTTTCTTATGTTTTCTGCCTGAATGTATCGAGGAATTTTGTGCAGTAGTTCCTTCCTCCCTACAGTTTTGGTTGTGAAAGCTGCACAGTTGGACTCTATTGTAGTTACTGTTCTGTGATGTTAATTAATTGTCGTCATTAAACTGTGCAAAATCAGACTTTTATTCTCTGTACAGTTGTTAAGCTCTGTAGCCAGTCTCAGATCACAGATTGCTTATTAACTTCATTAGGAAAACACAGAATGTACAGAACCCTGTCACACTCAGGGTAATTCATAGAGTCTGGTTGAAGATGTGATGAGCGGCAGAGAAAACCCACTGATACAAGGTGAACAAAGAAATAGAACTAAACAGCTGGTGGACACACCACTTATAACAGCCTCTTTTATTTCTTTTTGCCCCTTTGTTCTCAATGTGCATAATGCGTCACAAAAGTAATGTATTACAGTAACAGATTACTTTTTGCTGTAACACAGTAGTGTAAGGCATTACTAATCAATTTACAGTAATATTTTACTCGGTACATGTTCAATAGTACTTGTGTTACAGCAGACTTTTCACCCATAATTTAATTGCTCAAATGAAAAAAACAAAACAAAACAGCAAGACTGTGAGACCTTAAGGAATCAAAAATGCAGCAGTAAAGTTCTATTTCCTGTTGGCATTCAGCCAATGGAGGAAGACGGCATAAGACAGTCCATTGTCCACATGGACGTATGCTCATTACTAACCCTAACCCTGCTTTACAGAAGCTAGTTAGCATGATCCCTGTGCTCAGCAATGACAAGGTAAGCTAACGTTTCTAGGACTAGTTAGAATCCTTTATCGATTGTGCATTTATCTACTGGCGTCCTCAGCCCCGCCCCCTGTTTGAACATGGAAAATGGTGAAAAAAATGTAAGCGTTCCTGCTGGGATTGGAACATCGTAGACCATAGTGTTACTTACTGAACGATACATCCACATGTACTTCAGGTGGAAATTTATGCGTCCCAAGGCTCTCCTATCACTTATATTGGGGAGTTTGGGTTCTACTGCACGTGCCATTTATGATGAGAGTCTGTATGTAACTCCAAAGTAATACAGGAGTCATGTAATGCATGACAATTCTGAGACAGTAATATTATAAGGTAGGGAATTACTTTTAAATAACAGTAACAAGTACTCTTTAATGGATTACAGTTTGGGGGTAACTTGCACAACACTGCTCATACCACATACTTAGTATAAAGTCATTTATTTATATTTAACTAACTCTATTTCACCTTATACTGACTGTTAAATCAAAGTCAAATCATCCTTTTTTCATTTGTTTCTGTCTGATAAACACTGTGCAGTATTTTTTTCCTCATGCTTACCATTTAGCTCTCATACAGACACACATCCAAGCACAAATGCTGGACTAATTGCAGCACTGGAGCGTCTCTTAGACTGTTTTTCAGAAAACTTAATCGTGTGGACAGGCAGAGTGAACTAATTATCTGCACGCTGTTTTCCCAGCCAAAGCTGGTAATTTAGCAGCAATTGACCTCCTGCAGTTTACCGGCAAATGAAAACATGTAGGCCAGGCTGCTAACGAGGGGCCTGAAGACCCCAGGGTTCGTCAGGCCCCGGCTCTGCACAGTGGACACAGAACCCCTCACTTCAGTTCCAATTTACCTCTTTACCACCTCCAGGGGAGACATCATCATCCTCACACTGGGTAATGACTTAAGCTCGCTGCAACCGAGGAAAGGCCTGTTGGGAGAACAACTCAATACTGCGATTGTCTGGAAAACAGGATGTACTCCTTTCCGAGGTGGTTCTGTGATGGTATGCGGCCTCAGTGACTCCAGCTGGACTGTCTGGACCGGACTAAATGCTAACTGTGCAAGTCATTATGTTTCCTGCAACTTTTTTTTTTTTGGTAGGATTGACAGTTAGACAAATACCGATATGGAAATGCTGTTTTTTTAGTATTCTGCATTCTTGGCAGGATGCAGAAGATTTTGACAGTGTTTAGATCATCATCAGTGACACTGGGGTGATTGATTTATTTTCCTGCTGCTGGGTTAGCATAAAAAAAAATTAAAAAAGGTATTATATGACGATGTAAAAGAGTCCCAAGTGGTTCATGTTTCTATTTGATATTTTCCCATGCTTTAATAATCATGAGAACTGAGGCATAATGACGATATGACAGCATGGAAGAGCTGTCTGCTTTTCTGGTGCTTAACCTCCTATTTAACCTTCTCATTGAACCCATAGCAACAAACTTACACCTACGCACATCATGTGTTTTGTCAAGGAAGGGTTGAAATTGGGTGAAACATGGCTGTAAGATAGATATTACAGGATGAAGATTGAGTTGAAGAGTTTTGTCTCTGTGAAGTCTTTGTTGTCATTATATCATCGGGGTCTTACATTGCAGGACATATACATAATATAATGTATTATATATGCAAAATACAAACACTCACTTTGCTTATACACCGATCAGCTTTAACATTATAACCGCTGATAGGCAAAGTGGTATTAATGTTGATTATCTCATTACAGTGGGATCTGTCAGTGGGTGGGATATGTCAGGCAGCAAGTGAACATTTAGTCCTGGAAGTTGATGTGTTAGAAATGGAAGAAAATGGCTAAATTAGGGAGCTAAGCAACCTTGACAATAGAAGAATTGTCCAAGCATCTCCAGATCTTGTTCTTTCCCAATGTAAAATGGTTAATACCCACCAAAAAGGATCTAAAGAGCAACTGGATCTCAAACAATAAAGCATCTATGGAAGCAGAACATAACTACCACCTGTCTAATATTGCTTAGGTCCCCTTTTTTCCACAAATGCAGCTCTGACCCGAAGCCTTGACTCCACAGGTGCGCTGTGGTTAGGGTGACCAGATGTCCCTCTTTGTGCGGGACGGTCCTGCATTTTTATAATTTTTTTTACATGAACCGCGAATTGAAATGCTGTCCCACATTGTTATTAACAGTTGGCATGAATGCTTCCTGCCACTGTGTTTTCTTATGTGAGCAAACTTGCATTTAAATAACATATATGAAGTATGTCCCTCATCTAGTGAGTCAGGATCTGGTCATCCTAGCTGTGGTTTATGTCGTCAACCGTCACTGATGCAAAAGCTCTGCCATTTTCTCTGAATACGGTCACTTCTGGCTCCAAAAAGACACAATGGCCAATCTCCTGCCGTCGCAGTAGCTCCATCCACTTCCTCTATAGAACATCTTGTCTTGACATATATGCAAACCAAACGCTGAAAATAGCAAGTTAGTCTATGACATCCTGTCTCAGTTGAGTCAGAGTGAGTCACGTTTCCGAGCTGTTTTATTCATAACACACCGGTGATGTTATTCTTCGATTAAAATATCATTTCGACATCCACACTGCCTGTTATGATCACGTTGGGATGTTCTATTGTGATTCTTAAGACGGTGAATATCTGACTTCCAGCCTCTGTTTATACAACCTACACAGTTTATGTTTTATGTACAGATCTGTGTGTGTGTGTGTGTGTGTGTGTGTGTGTGTGTGTGTGAGAGAGAGGGAGAGTCAGTCACACAAAGAATCTCATTTCATTTCCTTTGTGCGGTTGCTTAAGTAAACACTGCTGCCTTATAAACATTGAGTAAGTGCATCGCCACAAAGTGTTAATGTGTCTGTGTACATGTTTGTTTATGCTGTGAGGGGTGAGTAAGTTCACCACAGCGATACAGTAAATACTGTAGTTACTGTGAATATTTTATTGCCATCAGTATTCGCTTCCAGTAACTGACTGAGACAGAAAACGTCTGTTGTCAACATGTTGGGACGACAGTGATATGAGCAAGTCTTAATGAATACCACTGGAGTCCACCCAGTCAAACATGTCTTCACTGCCTCCAGGAACAACAGAGAGCATTTTCACTGGTAACTCTGTTATTGTTATGCTAGCTTTATCTCGTCTAGGCTTATTAGAAGCATACTGTGTGAGTTTAGGCTTTTATTTTTAACATCTTAAACATCAGTATTTGGAAGTGCAAGTCAAAAAGTGCTGAATATCTGTGTTCTAATGTTCAGACAGAGGCTCTGTGCCAAGTCCAAAGAGCTCTCTGTCTTTCTATAGCAAGTAAATTAAATCATTTAAAAAAAAGAAATAACTTGGGGAAAATAAAAACATAAAATTAGTCCAGTAGTAAAAACATAAAGGATGGACAAGTAAACTGCTTATTATTATTTTTAGTATTCTGATGACGTGAGATAGTTGAATTCATTCTTTTATTTCATTTTTTAATTCAAGAAAAATCGTAAAAAACAAGCAATGTTGTTTTTTTTTCTATGTTTGATCCTGTTTTCTGCATGTAAATGGCATTTTATGTTGCAAAACTGCAGGCTTTTAAAAAAATCTTTATCGATGCACAAAACAGGGAGTGACACTATTATTTTCCAATATTTCCATTTTCCCTGAACAAATGAAAACACACACAATCCAGAGTTTTAAAATAACCACTTTGAAAAGCAGTCTTAATAAATAGAATAGGCCTATAAACGTAGAGAAAAAAATCCACTTTAATGTGGGTGGGAAATAAATCCCCTGCATCTGTTATGTCAGTTATTATGTTTGGTTTAAGGTGCATCAGAAACAACAGTTTGTGAGTGTTTGTACCAGCTTAAGGTGGGATATTGAGATATTTTGTAATATAATGGTTGTGTGTACAGAATTCTTGAATTTAAAAAAAAAATGGAGTAGACAACCGCTTTAGACAAGGATCTATTTAGTAGAGATAGGGCATAAATTTTGTATCACGAAATTCTACAGCGCTATCCCACAACTGCCTAAAGCAATTCTAATCCTGGTAAATAATGGCAGTGATTGCATATAAAGCACATATACACATCCAATAATAGATCTCCACAGCAATATGACCCTTTGAGACTAAATAGTCCACTGTATACGTGCGCTTTTATTAATTTATTATTATTATTATTATTAGTAGTAGTAGTAGTAGTAGTATTAGTAGTAGTATTAGTAGTAGTAGTAGTAGTAGTAGTAGTAGTAGTAGTAGTATTATTAGATAGATCATATTTTAAAGCAGTTCTTTAGACCTTGACTGAATTCTGGATGTTTCTGTCCTGGGTCAAACAACGGGAACAGTATGTACAGTAAATATTTTCTGAGTGTGTCTCCAATGTCAGTTTTTCCCAAAGTCATTGTTCTTCATCTGCTGGCGAAGGTAAACATTTGCACACCGAACTGAAACCAACAGTTAAACAGATTGTATACAGTATGGCAGGCCGCGATTGTAATCAGAGGATGTAGCCGCGTCCTCGTCAACCTGCAGACATGTTCCTTATGTTTACCCAGCCTCCGTTGTATTGAGCTGCCTTTCCTGATTAGTTTTGATTGGTTTCCTTCGTTCCTCTGTGTTTAGACATCAATCATCGTCTTCCTTTACTGGATCGACTCCCAGCTGGTTGCATCTCACATGTGTGCATGTGTTTGTGTTTGAATGTGTGCCCGGCTTGTAAAGCTCGCAGGTGTTGAGCTGTAAATCTATAGGAGATCAGAGAAAAACAAATACAACATGGTGAATGGCCATGAAGTGTGAAGGTGGAAGCCTTATGGAAATCTGACTTTTCCCCCCACTGTTTTGGCAACATGTGTTTGTGTAAGATTTAAATAGACGTATTAGTTTACAAGTACTAAATCAGGTTAATTTACCATTTTATAAACACACTCTGTCTCTATTAGACTGTATCATGTTTACTTAGTCATAAAAGGAGATATATGTAGTATATGTACTTTCAAATATTAAAATATATCCTAAAAGCATCATCAGAGCGTTTAGAATACCACTAGAGGGAGTAGTGAGCCACTCTGCCATGAAGCCTTTGACCAAACCATCAGAAAGTGACCAGATGGGATGAGAACCAGGAAGAAACAACTTTTAGAGCAGTGGGTCTCAAGCTTTTTTGACCAAACGGCCCTTTACGTTCTCATGACCCTCATGTCCCCCCCTCGGAAACAAGTCTTGCGGCTGGGGAGGAGTTCAGCTTAAAGCACTCTGAAAGTATTCGTAGGGTGGGTGGGGGTGGGTTCACGGAAATTCACCATTGACATAACATGCTGCTTGATATTGATACTTATACATTCTAACGCCCCCTATTTCAGTCTCACAGTAGTTTGTGGAAGAAAACTTAATGACACCATAGTAAAGGTGTGTGTCAACAACGAGCTTTGTACTTGATTCAGTGAGTGATACAGTCTGTGGATACATAGTGTTGATTCGTGGGTGGTTTTGGTAGCTGTAAGTGTGTACAAGTAAGTAGCTTCCCTCTGTTGGTGAGTTTTGAAGATCCTACATTATAACCTCTGTAAACTCATAGTAGTTCACCATTACTGAGTCATGCTAAATTTACCGTTTAGTAGCAGCTCCCTGTCCCTATTCAACTGTATTGTTATTGATTACTGTTAACATAGAGGAGTATCATGTATCGGCATCATTAATGTTAGTATCAGCCTTGAAAAATGTCCTCCCGTGTACTATTTGTACAGAGAAACACATAAAATAGAGTGTTTACTTTTGATTAGTGTGAGGTGAGGAGAAGATGGAGAGCAACTCGGTATCCTCTGAATCCTTGACCAGGATCCCAGCTGTCAAATTGCTGTTACTTATGAGACAAGAAAGCACTGCCCTGCCCTGGATGGTCTAAAATATGATTTATTACTTTTAGTGAGGAGTAAAATAAATCCACCTTGAAGACCCTCTCTACTTCTGTGCGGTATGTGATTGAGGAAGGGAGTTAGAGGAGTGTGAGGATGCAACTTCTGGCACAACAAAAAGAGGGCGAGTTTCCATGAAAGCCTACGGGAGGATGAGGTAGGGGGTTTGGCAGGGAACGACGAAAGGGAGGGACGGCGAGTCTGACTGAGATGTCTGACTTACGGCTGAGTTTTTCGACCTGGCAGGGCTCGCAACGGCCTTGGCTTTAAAGCACAGACAGTAGAGAGGGAGGGAGGGAGGAAGACAGGATGGATGGTGTGGAAAACGGCGGATGTTAACGGTATTGCCCCTTCTTCATTTAACCAGAGAGGTCAATTGCTCGCTTTTTTTTTTTTTTTTCACTCTCAATTACAATGCTTTCCCCCCGATGGGATTGCTTATGTGGTTCAGCCTTGGCAAACACTCTGTGGATAGATAGACGCAGGGAAGTGGAGAGGAGATGGGAGAACGTTGGAAGTGGAGGCATGGTTCGGTTGGCAAAGTGAGCAGGATCTAAGTGGTGCTGGAGTACCCTCGCAGACAGCATGGCACCTCCAATCAGATTCAATCAATCCTGTTCAGAGGGGCCCAAACAAAGCGGACCCAACTCCACCACTTTCTCACCTTCTCTCATCTATTTATCCAATTAATCCCCTTTATCTTTCCCTCTATTCCTTCAGTCTGTCAGTGAAATTGACATGCTAAACAGGAGTTGGACAATTACATCAGTCCAACCAATGATCCAAGCACATAAACTTCAGGCAGGATGACACTTAGGATTGGGATTTTACATTTTAACCCTTTAACCCCTGACGTGTCTGTGGTGAGCGTTCTGTATGTATGGTTTATTTTAAATATTCATAAAAATTTAACTGTTTGCTCAATAGTTAAAATTTCAAAACGTACTGATAGAATAGACCTTGTTCTTTCCATAGACATCTGAGCATGCTCAGTGCGCCTCCTCACTGCCTGTGGAATGGGGGTCAAAACACAGAGCAGTGAGTAAGACTGACTCACTATAAAAATAGACGGTTTGGGCTTTTTTTTTTTAACACCGTTTTCCTTGTGTGGTTTTTTTTTTTGTTTTGTTTTGTTTTGTTTTGTTTTTACTGTTGTTTGCAGTGTTCTGGTGATTTTCTTTTTTTCTTTCTTTCTTTTTTACTGTGTTTTTACTGAGTTTTGACCGTGCAACTGCTCTGTGGAGTTAAACCAGGTGCCACAAGCAGCTGGACTGATTCAGAAAAAATAGCCCCAAAACAAAAACTACTGGGCCCAAATTCAAATACTTGTTTTATTTCACAGTTCATGTTCAACATCCTAAATCTCTTATCGATGTACATTCTGACTGCCTTATTTAGTAAAAACCTGTAAAACTTCAATTGCTCTCTTTGTCTTTTTCTGTTATTCCACCCTGAAATGTTGTCTGAGATTAAAGGGTTAATAATGTTTGTCTTCACATGACAAGATGAAAAATAAATATTTTATGACAGTAAAAATACAGTCAGTCAGCTGTCAGTGTAGAATGTTTGAAACATTTCCTCATCATCAATCATTTTTTTCCACCAAAATGTATGTCACAGTACTTCTATCACATTTGATAGTGTCATATAACTCATCAATCTCTGGCTAACAGAATGCAGTTGTATCTATGTATTTATTTTTATGCCTGTTTTGAAGTTTCACATTACAAAAGGTTGATGGAAATGTGCTCAATGTATGCTTGCTTGAGCGGATTTATTTGTTCATTTATTTTTTTGGCATGAAAAAGAATTGAAGCTGTAGAAGGCAAACCTTGGGGGAAAATGCCAGAATGTATATTAAAAAAAAAAAAACAAACTGAAACACCTTCTTCCTGCAGCTCTCTACTGTCTGTCCTCATCACAAATTTCATGTAAAGACTGACAGATTATCTGGCAGTGACTCCTGCCAAAGTGGAAAAACGAAGCCAAAAAAATCACTGTATGTTGCTTCTTGAGTCTAAACAGTAACTGGTAATTAAAGCTGTGAATCACAAATAGCCAGAAGTTAGATTTTCTACAGGTTGTAAACAGAGCCAAGAGAAGGTTCAGAAGTCTTGTTTCCCCTGAGACCACGTGAATTACAATATGCTCAAGGTAATTGTGGAATTTTGCCAGTGTCAGCAAGAAAGTATTGTGCACTGAACCTTAAGTGTGGATGGAAACATCTTCTCTGAATGAGTTTGGACATAGAAATTATTGAAATGCAGAGTATATGACATTTTCATTCAAAATTTCATAGAAAATTTTTAATTTTACTGATCACTATAGAGACCATAAAAAAGAACACTTGAAGAATGAGACTAATGTTGTTTGCTGTATTCTTTGGTGTATCATGAGGTGACATATGTAAAAGCGCCGTTGCTACTGGTAAACATAATGATCATGTGGAATAACCTGGCTGCCTAAGTGGAACCCAGTGGTTGATGTGCAGATAAAACATTAAACCAAAGCAAGCTACGCATACCAAAACTATGTTTGTATTTTTGTTCATGTCTTTTAATTTCTCTTATTGTAAGTACTGTGACTATAATTACCTGATATCCCTCAGTGAAGCCGAAACTATCATTTGTTCCCTAAGATATTTTCAGTGTAGAAATATCAATTATAATCAGTTTCATGCATCGTTCTGTGACCTGACAGTAAGTATTTAATGTACTCCAGTTCTGTAAAGGTCATCACTGAGTCTGTGTCATTCTGGCAGCTCTATCATCTTTTTTCTGCTGCGACAGGTCAGCTGAAATGAACAGAACTCTAAGTGTCTTTATGCGTGGATGCCATCCCGGGTTAGACACTCCACTGACCTGAGATAATCACTTGAGAAAGGCAACAAGAGTTTTCTGCATTGTTTTACAGACGGCGAAGAGGAGTCACTGTGTTCGGCTCATGGCCACATCTGTGACGACGGGACTTAAAATAGATTAAGTCTGTTTTTAAGGTATGAATCATGCTGTGTTTGTAAAGCACTTTACTTGACTGGACGACAGGAGATTACCCTAGTGCACAACACGCTGCCGTCTGCTGTAACAGTGAGCTCTGGGAAAAAAAAAAAAAAAAGTCATTTGGAGGTAAGGGATGGCGTGATGCTAAGCATGCGTGTCAGTGAAATTGTGCCACTGGGCCTGTGTCACAACGCTTCAGATTATCTAACAAGCATGTGTATGTTGGTTGGACTATGCACGCAATCCATGCCACCTCAGGCCATTGTGAGCTCACATATGCATAATAATTACATGGGATTGGGAGCGATTCTGTTTATATTTCTCCACTTTTCTAACAATGATGCAATTTTTACGCCTTGGGAAATAATGTATTCATACTGTATGTGGATAATACTACCTATGGACACTGTAAGATGATTATTTGTTCTTTACGTTGTTTTCCATCCCTGTTAACATAAGACGAGACAGATGTCGTACCTTCCATTCTATTGTATTTATAATTTTAACCTACTAAACTCACATTTATATTAACCCTCAGACTTAGACAGCTGCCGGCGACCAACAGCATCTACTGATATTCAATGTTCAATAACTTTTGAACCACTAATCTTATCAATACATGTGAATAATTGAGGTGAAATGCAGTTTCTCAGCTTTTCACCAGGATTAGATGTCTATTTTGGATATTCAGAGACTCCATGGTGGATGTGGAAATGGCCTTCTTGCACATCATTGATTCAGCAATAAAATAACAGTGTTTTTATGTTCAGGTAATGGTATACTCTGTTGAAAAATTCACTCATTTCCTCAGTTTTTCCAGTTTTGATATAATAACCTTTTAATTTACTCTGAGCTTTTATGAACATCTACATTGTCAGTAAATTAAATATAGGAAATACCTGATTTTAACTGGAAAAAAAAAGAAAATTATAATATTTACAATATACAAAATAGTTCTAGGGATTTAGGAGTTAATAAAATGAGTTCACATAAAAAAAAAATATATATATATATATATAATAAGTTGCATACGCCAGCATGAAATGTCTAAAATCTAAGATGTTAAATGTGTGAACATTTGGTGAATAATAATAATAATAATAATAATAACAATAACATTATTATTATTGTTATTATTATTATTATTACCATTAATAATAATAATAATAATAATAATAATAATAATAAAAATTTGGAAGTCTATACAAAAAGAGTTCTAGGTCTTTAAGGGTTAATAAATACATACTCCCATAAATTCTAATTTAGTACCAAACATCTGACCTGAGCTCTCCAAACATCAGATGCTCTCCATACAGACTACTCACCTGAACAGGCAGCTAATCACTCACAGAACCCCAGAAAGCAATGCAAAAATATCTTCTAATTGGGCTCAGTTGCTGTAATTTTTGTGTTTGTTTGTGCCGTGCAATTAGAAGTGTTTCAGCGTGCCAGTTGGACTGTATAGGATGTTTTTGAGGATGAGTGCACGCCTCATAATTTGAATCACAGTGTCTTGCAATCATCCATATATTAGAATGGATCAAACATCCTTCTCCTCCCGGTAGTTCAGATATGCAATGATAATTCACTCCTGCATTCATCCAAATGAATTGGGAACTCAAAAATACCCCTCTTAAACAGCCAGCACTCACAAGTGAAGATTGGAAACTTGTGTGATGATTCTTTTCATGAAAATGTTTGTAGCACTAGAGGAGGTCTTGGCAGAATAATGCTGGCTGATAAATTCCTATGATGAGATTCAGAAACAGCTGGCTGCTCAGAGTAATTTTCTGGGCTGTTGTTTCCTCGATGCTTTCCGCTCTCTCTGACATACAACACACACACACACACACACACACAAACACACACACACAGATACATAAAGGGACATGACTGTCAAGGTGAAGTTCCTCTCTACAACTCTTCATTACTCAAACACACATACGTACAACTCTATAGGTTCCTTCAGTGGTTTAGTCTACAGATATCTTAGCAATTACAGCAGTTTCCCACGGGCTCCGGTGAAGAGCCTGTTAGCTAATATGCTAATGAAGACAAATGGAGGTAATCTCCTTGTTCTGAGTACGAGTCTTAGCAGCACAGAAAGAACTGGAGAAACAACAAAAGAGATATGGTGATGGATAAAGACAGACGGGGGATAAAGTTTTCCCAAATGCCCTGATTTTTTTTTTTTTTTTGTCATGCTACGCCAAACCTCCACCTTGACTACAAACAAATGTGCTCATATTCTTTACTCAAACTGATTTGCTGAATTACAAAATGCAAGCTCTGAAATATAGTCAGAATAAAAAAAAAAAGATTCTGTGCAAAGCAAACTGATGCTCACATCATCCAGGTCTCAGATATTTCATTAAATAAACAACACCTTTTCCTCCTGGTCTAGTCTCCATATATTTTCTATTTTGTCCTATGTCTTCTCTTACTGTTTATGTGTCTACGTCCATACATAATTAATGGATGAATGAACTGTGGTCTGACCCACTGGTTTCTGAACTGTTTTTTTTTTTTGTTTTTTTTTAAGCCAGATCTGTGTTTGGGCTGTTGCCATGTTGTTGTTGTCATTTTTTTTGTTTGTTTGTTTGTTTTTTTTAGCAAGAAGTGACCATATTTGGACAAAAAGAGTGGAGCTATGGGCCACCGAAGGTCATGGGTGAGCTATTGTTAAATGCCAGCTTACTCACTTAGTAAAAGGGCAAATGTTAAGTTGTTTGTTGAAGCTATTAACTACAACTACAGTCTGTCAGGAAAAGCATTCATTCACCTTCAGAACCTCTTTATCTTTGAGATGGTCTCTAGAGTGCTGGAGCCTATCTCAGTTACCTATAGGTGAAGGCGGGGTACACCCTGGACCTGGACTGCTAGTTCATCGCTGGGATGACATATAAAGATGAACAACCAATCACTCTCACATTCACACCTATGGTCAACTTAGATCGACCAATTAACCTATTAGTGCATGCCTTTGGATGGTGGGAGGAAGCTTGAGTACCTGGAGAGAACTCACGCAAACACAGGGAGAACATGCAAACTTCACACAGAAAGGTCCCC
>JAPQRQ010000015.1:27573976-27590720 GCA_037367365.1 Apogon talboti
TATAAATAAAATTTTCTTTAAATGTCATGTCATGTCATGTGAGCTGTCATAGAGTAAAACCCAACATGGCAGACACCAAAACTCTCTAACTGGCTAGAGATCTTATTAATGGAGAACTAACTTGAAGATGGACCATTAAATCACTTATAAAGTTAAGGTTAATTGGAAACCTAACCTTAGCAATTAGCATTATATTTGTGCCATAGAAAGTACTCGGGGACCAACTCCCCCGATCTTCATCAGCAGCGTGGTCAAGGGTACTGACAGGAGAATGTGAAGCACAAGTGCCATGCTGCCCCATAATCAAAGGTTATTATATAAAGTTTTTGATGGTTCCAAGTAAAATGAATAAAATTTGGGTGACTCCTGGAAAACAAAAAAATGACTGAGTATTTTTAGAGAGAAGTTCAGTGTTAGTCTATGAGAGTCTTTGAGTTTTTGATCCAACCCTAGTGGTTGTCAGAGGTATGACAACTTTAATATACTTCCACATTGGTTCTATTTTGGAGCTTAATGCTGCCTTCACTTGCAATCGGGAAGATGATCCTTTCCACTTGTGAATATGAAATTATAAGTGCGTTGTGTTCATGTGCTTTTGTTGTCATGAAGACATGAAAAATGGCTGACACAATTTATTACGACCTGCTACTTGAGTTAAATAGTTTTGGATGAGTTAATTCATCTGCTACCCATAGCACGTGAAGTCATAATAAGTCTTCCCTCCCCAGCACTGCCCTATGGGTTGGACTTTCTATGTTACTGCCCCTTCCATGCACTATGAATCAAAATGAATCATAATTAACAGCACTGACAACTTTGAATTAATTAAAAAATTAAGGCATAGAATGTACAGATATGTTAGTTAAACTGTGGAGAGTAAATGCAAGAAGTCATCAAAGCATAATTATTATCACCACTGCTACTAATACTAATGTACTAGAGCAGATATGTGAAAAATCTACATCAGAAAAGTTCCTTGTATTTGTACTTTGTGATATCCTACTTCTGTCACGTATCGAACAAAGCATCAAAGCTCACAGTGTTTAGTTTCCGTGTCTACAGTGTGTTCCGTCCTCGCCGTAGCGCGTCTGAAAGGTCTGAAACAAGACAGGAAGAGCATCAGACTCTCTTTACATGAAAGACAGCCACTGTGACGACTGACGAGGATTTCGGCGTTCGTCATTACAGCGTTTCAGTTGGATGTGGTACAAACACACTCATCTCTGTGCTGTTTTGAGGACTGTGTGTGTGTGTGTGTGTGTGTGTGTGTCATAAAGCGAAGCAACATAATGACATGGGGCCCATTACACACGGTATTTAGAGATTAGACTAACACTGTGGTTTTGTGGTCAGAGTCATGCTGATGGCAACCATGTGTTCCAGAGGATATACATACTTAAAGTGCACTGACAAATAATGGAATAATGGACGCCAACATACCTGATCCATGATGAAGTGCTGTTTGGTGTTTTTACGGGAACAGGGTTGGTTAGGATGAGCAATACACAGACAGACGTAAGACTCACCCAACCAGGACTTCAACTCTTGGTAAAAACTTTATTTTAAGAAAGTTTGATTATGTCTTATTTTTCATACATGGTGGTTTTTGTCTTGGTCGGCAAGTTTATTTGATGAGCAAGCGATTTGCGCATCGTCAGCAATGTATAATCTCTAATGTGACAACCTCTCATTATGAGTTGATGTGATTATTTTCAACTGAGCAAACATAATCTTTCCCAGTTCAAGAAGCACACATAATTGTTCGCTTGCTCACATCAGCAATTTAGTAACACTTTGCCGAAGATTTCACCTTTGAGTTTTTTTTGACAGTTTGGCTTTTCTGTGCATGATGGAGTTTATGGAGGAAGTTAGCTCTGTTGTAAATAAATGATCACCACCGTACACAAAACAACGCACATGTGTAAAGTACAGGCTTTGTACTCTATACAAGGTGCTTGCACAGGTCTTGAAAAGTCTTAAAAAGTGTGGAATTTTGAAACACTGTTTTCCAGACCTTGAAAAGTCTGGAATTTTGTGTGAAAGTCTTAATGAAGTATAGAAATACAGTTTTAGAGTATGCTCAAAGGCACATAATCTTGTAATTATTCTAACCTTTATTTAACCAGGAAAAAAGCTCATTGAGCTGAAAAATCTCTTAAGTGCCCTGACCAAGACAGAAGCAGCAGAAGTTACACAAAATAGAAATCACAGCCATACACCTACACTAAAAATATACAAAAATCACTTTGAAAGTCAGTTCTAAAACCATACATAAAACACTAAACTAAGATCATACACATAAAACACCATCATTATTTTAAAAGGTACTAAAAGTAGAACAACAGTGTTCCTTAAAAGCATCTCAAAGGAGAACCCCATTCAATCAATCAGAAAAACATCTACAAACTTGTAAGATAAGAAATACACGAGGGAACATATAAAAAAACTTGATCTGATTTTACTAACCGGTCGGTACTGGAACGATTCTGGTGACACTGGTTTGTGTGATATCCATGCACTTTTTTTGTTTTGAAAACGTTTCTGTCAGTAAAACATCATTTGCTGCGAATTATGCATTTATTATTTCATAAATTTGGAAAAATGAACTTTTCTAGTACACACAACAGGTACAATGTCACCCAGGTGAGAGGACGCTGGCGTTGATTGTTTGCCGCTTCTCCACCTCTGGTTTTAATATATATATATATATTTTTTAGCACTCTGTAGCACTCTGAGATTCTTTGAATGAAAAGTGCATTACAAATAAAATTTATTATTGTTATTATTATTTAAAAAGTAGGAACAAAGGTATAAAAGTATATAAAGTCAAGGTCTGGGAGAAAAAAATAGCAGTTTTGAAAAAGTCTAGAATTTTTATTTGGATGAAGAGCAAGCACCTTTTATTCAGGAAAGACATTAAAACATCACTTTCTCTAATAGTGCACTGTTCACAGTAGTCTGAAATGCCTTGTGGTTACCAGTTTTGTCTTGTGATGTTTGACTAATGAATAGCCATATTGTAAGAAATGTTTAGTTGTGTTTCCAATGGGCTTGTAATCTGCATAATATGCATCGCAGCCGGCTTTGAGTGTCGCCACAAACAAAATGGCATTCCACTGAGGTTTTCCAGCAAGGATTGAGCCAGGACGCACTTAAGTTACAATACAAGATCTTACAAATGGAGTTGGGATTAAATGTGTAGACGTGCACCACACCCAGAGCCTGGGTTTTCATCGCGCTTGCCAAATTGTTCATAGCTTTTCCGGACTAGAACCAGATGACAGAAACACAGAAATCCGCATAGAGGTGGCTAACGGTACTAAAAACAAAGACATCACTATTAAAGTCGGTGCATTAGATCATGTTGTGTTGTAGCTTCACCTTAAAAGTCTCAAAGCTCCATTTGTTTCATATCATCTGGCTGTTTAACACATTAATCCTAATGTTGATCTGTATCCGCAGCACGACTCTGTGTCTTATAGAAACTCTCCTCGGTAAATAAATAAACCATATGCAGGATGTATAAGCTAAAGGTGTTCTGTGAGGGGGAGTAGTTTAATGAGTAGGTGTTGAAATATTCGTATTAATGTAATATCATTAGTCTATATACAAGGCTGTTTAGTGTCACTCACTGCTTCTGCTGCCTTTTTTTTTTTTTTTTGCCTATTCCAGTGTGTGTCGCTCTGGTAACTGTAACAACAGCCTTGATTAATGAAAAAGGAACACCTCTTTTAGTAATTTTGGCAGGCAACAAGTGAGTGTGTGTGTGTGTGTGTTTGTTGTGTTTGTGTCTTCTATTTGGTGCTGTCTTCCTGTCCTGCAGCACCAGACGTAAACACAAAAGTCTGACACAATACGCACTTTATCTGCATCTCGGCAGTGACTCACAGCGCGTGCATCAGTTTCTATGTGTCAGTGTTTTCCATACGTACGTGAATGCGTGTGTTTGTGTGTTTTCTGCAGGAAAAGGAGCAGTGACAGCGAACCGCCTAGACAACACCACTGCACCCAATGAGAGGACGAGATCTACAGAGCATAGGCCAATTATATGCTATTATGGAGGTTGTGTAATAGTAACACACACACACACACACAACTTGAGGGCTTGTATTCCATCATCTGTATAATTAAGGTGCTTTTCTCCTGAATATTTTAGTTGGATGTCTCTGCAACAGCACAGCAACAGACTTGACTACAGAAAGCATCTTTTTTTGATGATTTCTATATTGACTCAAAATGAAAACATGCATTTTAATAGACGAGATGGTGTTTTAGATGGATTTTATTTCGCATTTGTTGATAAATTTGGTAGAACTAAATCACTTTAATGTTCAAAACTACATTTGTGTCAATTATAGAAATCAGTTGCATTGCTGCCAGGGTTTAATTTGGAAGACACAATCCTCAAACCTGAGTTAGTGTGTGTGTGTGTGTGTGTGTGTGTAGTGTGTGTGTGCATGCATGAATCTAATCCTATAGCAGATGGACGAGGGATAGTATCCAAGACAATACTGGCAGAAGGAACAACAGAGGGACTGAGATGGAGGTTAAGACGCTGCTCTCTAAAGATTGATGAGAGCTGATTCGGTGACGGACATGTTCTTATATTAGTACAGGATCCCGTTACAGAAAGAACAACACTCGCGTTAATTTTAGCTCATTATTTCAATCAGTTTTTTGGCCAAGATTGCTGCAACACCATGCAACGCTTTTAATAATACAGTGCAAAGAATAACACGGAAATTTGTCACAGACTAGTCTAGCTTTCAACAGCTCGCGTTCACAGATCAAACTGCGACTTTTTCATGTTCCATCATTAAAATTAACCCTTTACAGGGCACTCATGGAAATACTCTGAAGTTCAACATGTTATATTGAAGGACATAACCAGACTTTAATACTGTTATGAAATGTTTTATTGATATGTAGAAAATCAAGGTCAGTGAAGTTACCATATTTGGTTCCTTACCCATAAGTGGCAAAAAAAAAAAAAAAAATCTGATTAAGTTAATATGAAAAATACAAGAAAAACACAGGTAAGGTGAAAAGAACATTTTTAAGGCATTAGCACATCATTTTTAGAACATTAGACCAACATAAGTGTGGATACAGACACCTGTCAACATACACATTATCACATTGAACATCACTTATTACATTAGTAGTCAAGTCAAAGTCAGCTTTATTGTCAGTTTTTGCCATATGTGCATCACATACATGAAACTGAAATTACAAGGCCCCATGGTGCAAAGTAAACATATAAAAATATCAAAAAATAGAAAAAATATAATTATAACCTATAAACACTAAACAATATATCTATAAACATAGAACATAACAAAAAACAGAGGTGGTCCTTACAGACCTTGTAGACCACATTGGACCTGAGGTTGTTTCCTCACTGTACTCACTGGAACTGTCGTGTAATGTGTGCGGAAATGACCAAAAATAGTCACTTGCCGATAAAGGGTTAACAGCAGATTTGGGTTAGATCGGAGCGGGAGACAGCTTGGCTTTTTGTGTAAACAGTCAGTGGAGAAAAGTCAGTGTTTGTGGACGTAAACTTAAAGGGAGTGGGTCATTAGGTGGGTTATAATGACGCGCAGGTCTGAGAGAGAGAGAAATGGCTTTGGTTTGACTTGTTTGCATTTTTGTGTGTCTCCTTGTGACAAAACCTCATCGCCATCAAGGAGACCAAATGTTGTTTCCTCCCTCTCTAATTACCGGCTCTCATGGTTTGGCCTTGTTTAGTTGTCCTCCAGTAAATAAACCCTCATGTCAGACTGTTTTGTTTCAGGGCATTGCTGGGCTTTACTGCTTATGCGTTCCCAGGTACGATAGCTTTGCATGTGTTATTTTACAAGGATAATCAGTGACAGCTTGTTAGTGAGATACTCCTTAAAGCTGCTTTTTGGTTTTTTTCTTTTTATGAGACAGTCTCATGAGTAAAATACTTTACTGTTGTATGACCAGTTTGTCACAGCATTGTAAAACCACTCCCCCGGTGTTGGGAATAACTTCATTGTTATTCAATTATTCTACCAGTTTAGTGGCACTTTGCAATAACGTGGGAAATGTAGTAGCTTTTCCCATTTTCACAGAGCGCGCTGTCTCCTCTGAATAATGTTTATATGTTATTAAACTGCTGCTGAAAACATTCTCTGTTATGACCACAAGGCCGCTCACTTTTATCATAATAATGAGGACGTTTTATTAATAAAAACTGTTCTGCATACTCATAAAATATTCATAGAATGCTTCTGGAAAACAATGATTGACAACAAATTTCAACCCCCCCTCGCATCCTCTCGTATCAACGTTAACTTTTAATTAATTTTTACGGCTGTGTTTAGGTTCCCATAGCGGCTGGTTAGGATTACGGTTTGTGGTCTTTTTTTATTATACACGTAATAATCAAATAAATAATAGTGACTTTAAGTATCATCAGGGCTCAGTTTATTAACTCTCACAGAGCTAAAAGGTCAAACACTGACTGATCTAAGACGTTTATTAACTTTACAGCCACTAATCCTACAAAGACATTGAAATAATTCAGGTAAAATGCAGTTTCTCAGCTTTTCAGCAGCACCAGATATGACCCCATTTGGATGTTCAGAGGCTCCATATTGAACATGGAAAAACCATCATCCTCTGAAATATTGATTTATCAATAAATCAAATGCAGTGTGATAAATGGTGATGGCTGTAGCTTGTTTGTATGTTCAGTTAATTATATATTTTCCCGAAAACAGTAAAGTTTTCCTCAGTTATATCTAATAACCATCAGATTTACTCTGAGATTTTATGAGCAAGTACATGATCAGTAAATTAAATGTATGAAAATCCGTGATTTTCAATGAAAAGTGCAAAATGCTGAGGATAAAATGATGAGAAATGGTTAAACACCACTGAAGGGAAGTTAGATTTTTCTGAAACGGTCCCTTTTTCCTCAGTTTTCTGTGTTTTGATATTATAAGTTTGAATTTGCTCTGAGCTTTTATGAACAGTAAATTAAATATAGGAAAATTCCTCATTTCTACTGAAAAATGCAAAATGCAGAGAATAATATTATTAGAAATGGAGATAAATCATTGAAGAAAGGTTAGATGATTTGTAAGTTGCCACAAAAATAGTTTTGGTCTTTAGTGATAACATACACTACTAAAATACTAAAATATCCTTTTTTTCTAAATAAAATTCAACCAAAAATGTGTTTACTGTTGCCTTAATTTAACTGTATGCATGAATCAGGCTTGTGTGCATCCAGTCCAAATACATGTGAAACAAAAATGCAGCACTTCCTGCTCTGGAAAACAAAAAAAGCCACTGAACATGGAAGCAATTTCATTTAGCTGAAAACATAATTGTTGAAACACTTTACTAGTATGTAAACATTATTTCTTGGAGGGCTCTTCTCTCTGTTTTTGAGGTCTGTAATTACATTTTAAACAAGGATTTTACGTCCAGCGTTTGTTCGGCCATGTTGCAGCCTTTCCAAGTGAATAACTCAACCGCCTCCTTATACAGCACTGCTTTAACTCGCACATAAAAGTTGATGGGATTTGACCAAGGTTCTCGCTACGACAGAAACAAACCTGAAAAAAAAAAAAAGACACTTACTGCACACTTTATTCCCTGATCCCTGCCTGCAAATGGCGACTGATAGGACGTGATGAACGGTTGAATGTAGATGGACATAAGAGAGCGATATTGTTGGGAATAAGACCCTGCTTTGTCCTGTCGATGTAGGTCTGTCCGTCCAATCACAGCGCCCTCTCATTTGCCCGTCCATGGGTGAGAAGGAGAATTTGCCACATGAAACCATAACCCAATTAATCACTGGTGCATATACAGGAACTGGAGGGGCGCGCGGTTTGTGTGGAGCAGTGCAACAGCCTAAAATACACACAGCATACATACGATAAGTACAGTATAAATAAATATCTGCTCCCTGATAATGAAATTAACTCCAACTGGAAATTGGCTGCAAATATGCGAAACATTCATAAATTATCATAAGGCTTGTTATTTGAAATGACAAAATTAGACTAATTTTTAATGTGTTTTGCAGTGTTTGCAGAGGATGAACTAAACATTATTGGTTCTTTAGGATTGAGTTTGTATATGGGGCTGCTTTAACCGCTTCACCAAATGATTACGCATTTAACAACATACTGCCATATAGTTTTTGTCCTTTTCATTTTTTGTGAACTCATATTAACCCCTTAAATCCATAGAATTATTTTTATGGGGACTTAAAAATTAATTTTCTCTACATTTAACCTTTTCTCTGTAATTTATCACTATTTATAATAATATTATTCCCTGTATTTTGCATTTTTCAGTAAAAAATGAGGAATTTTCCTATATTTCATTTATTGTTCATGTAGATGTTCATAAACGTTCAGAGTAAATTCAATGGTTATTACATTAAGACACAAAATGGAGGAAAAAGTGACTGTTTCAGCAAAATATATCATTCACTTAATATAAAAACAAGCTACAACCATCGTCATTTGTCAAACTACATGAGCATGAAACGCTGAGAAACTGCACTTTACTTGAATTATTTTAATGTATTGATAGGATTAGTGGTTCAGAAATTATTAAACATTTTAGATCATAACATGCTTGGCTGTTTTGGTCTTTGAGGGTTAAAAAAAAGGGGGAACAGTAACTTTTCCAGCAAAATATACCATTAACTGAACATAAAAACAAGCATCCACAATCACTGTCATTAGTCAAACTCCATGGGTTTTACTGGTGAATCAGTGTTGCAGAAGATGACGGTGTTTCCACGGTAACTATGGAGCTTTTAAACATCCATATGCGTCATATCTGATGAACATAGGAAAAGCTGAGAAACTGCATTTGACCTGAATTATTATTATTATTTTTATGACTTGCATTTTTTTATTTTCTTTTCCCAAACATATCACATCATCACACATCTAACAATAAAATTAAAACAATGGTAAACTACCCAAGCAACAAGAAGGGATCTTTCATATGGTGGCTTTTTATCCCACACATCCCCACTTTAAGTACCCATGTATATACTATATACATACCCCATAGAGGCGTCTAGTCATAGTATACACACATACATACATAGGGCATGGAATCAGTGTATTTCCAGCGTGCATCCTCTTGGTCTTTAGTCTATGACAGGGGTGTCAAACATACACCCCGGGGTCCAAAACCGGCCTGCCAAAGGTTCCAATCCGGAAAAATTACACTGAATATATTAGCAGTCAAGGGTGTCAAAATAGTTACAATTACATACTATTCTCACAATAAAATATGAATAACCTGAAATATTTTAAGAATTTTTTTTTTTTCAATTTTAACAAAATAATAGATTCACTGTGATCGGTAAATTGTGTAAATAATAAGCTGAGACATAATATTCTTGAAATTGCACTTATTTTTCTTAACAAACGTCGGGTTGTAGAAGGTTGTTGAGGTTATTCATATTTTCATAATGCAATTTGACTTTTTTCACCCTAAAACAGTGAAAAATTTGGATTATTAGGTATGTAAAAGTTAGTATTCCTAATATTTTACTGGTTGAGATCACATTGTGCTGTATGTGACCCCTGAACTAAAATGAGTTTGACACCCGTGGTCTATGACATCTAAAATGTCCAGATACTTGTTCCATTTCAAAAGATATATGACATTCTTTCTTTTCCCGCTCCTAAAAAGCAGGCTCTCCATATTTCTTCCACTTCTTTATGATAATTTGTGGTCCAGTCATTAGAACAGTCTTTATCTAGTCTTCCTAAATGCAAATAACACTTTAGGATCTCCAAATGACCTGAATTATTTTAATGCATTGATATAAACTATATTATTAGTAGATGACTTTGGTTGCCAGCAGCTATTTTTTAGGTCATTGAGGGTTAAAGCACAAATTTTCTAATTCACATTTTTGCAGAATTATTAAATATAATTGCGACTGTAATCGTGCTATGACCAGGTCACACTGTGTGTTTGCTTTTCCCAGCCCCTGTAACAGTACGTCCGGGGGAACAGAGCAGTGGTGGTGTTGGCAATGGTGAGAAAGGATCCCTGGTATGATGTTTGGTGTGGGGGGATAGTGTTACATGCCAGGAACCCACTGGCTTCTCCTCCGTCTATACGCTGTGAGTATGGAGGAATGCAACGGCTGAGAACCACAGGGAGGAAGAGAGCAGTGACAGCGAGCAGTAAACGCAGCCAGCCTATCTGTTTGTTTGTTTATATGTTACTGTGTGAGGAAGGCTTGACCTTGGCAGCTTCAAAGCCCATACTAAACAACATCTGTTCTGTGAGTCTGGAGCGCCATACAGCCATGTCGGGACACAAGATGACTTACAATGGGGGCTCTAAATCAATATTTCCCTCCATCTCATACCGGATTGTTCCACTGGCACGACTTCAACAATGGACAAGTAGTCATTGAGAAGAGGGAAGAAAATGTTGGAGTGGATAGACGGGAGGGACCCGATGCATTTTTCCAATTGACCACAATCAAAAACAGATTTTCGACAATTAGTCTGAACTAACTGGCAGGTTTATCGACTAAAAACACTACGACGCTGCGACTCGGCAACCGAATAAAAACAACTGAGCCTGTTTACACGACTATAAAAATCTGATAACTGGGAGTAATCGGATAATTGTAATTATCCGATCTGATGCATTTGTATGTAATTCAGAAATGTGATAATTGAAAACCCTGGTTTGGACACTTCTATGATTTTAATAGTTTTTTCACATAAAAGAGTGAAATGAATTAGATTAACCTGTATACATGCAGGAAGACATCTGAGTATTTGGGAGAAATCCAGGTGTGTTAATCCGATTTCTCATAATCAGATTACTGCTGTTATTGGATAAAACTTGTGAGATTATGCTGTCTGTGAGCCTGTTTACATGACCATAAAAATCTGATAACTGGGAGTAATCGGATAATTGTAATAATCAGATCTGATGCGTTTGCATGTCATTCAGAAATTGAAAACCCTGTTTTAGACGCTCTAATCGATTATCGTATTTTTTCGGAATATGTACGTACGTAACATCCTGTTATTGAACCTGTTTACATCCATACCAGTACTCCGATCATTATATGATTTCTGGAGTTATCAAAATATTCAAGTGATCATGTAAACTGGATAATCTGATCTGTTTTATCAGATAACAGCAGTAATCTGATTATGAGAAATGAGATTAACACACCTGGATTTCCCCCCAATACTCCGATGTCTTCCTGCATGTATACAGGTTAATCTGATTTATTTAATTCTTTTACATTTGTTTACGTTCTTTTGTGATTACATAACTTCTGTTTTCTATGATTTTAATTGTTTTTACACATGCTCAGATGTAAAACAGTGAAATAAATCAGATTAACCTGTATATGAGGGTAATTCAAAAAGTTCTAAGACAAATTTAAAAAAAACATTATTTTTGAAAGTAACAAAATTATTTTTCTACATAACATCCACCTACGTCAATACACTTCTGCAAGCGATGTTTCCACCGAAAAATTCCTTCTTCATAGAATTTTGTTGAACTAGTTTGACTCAGTTTGAAGTAATGGCATTTGTCTTAGAACTTTTTGAATTACCCTCGTACATGCAGGAAGACATCGGAGTATTGGTGAGAAATCCAGGTGTGTTAATCTGATTTCTCATAATCAGATTAGGGCTGTTATCTGATAAAACATATCAGATTATACTGTTTATATGATCACTTGAATAATCTGATAACTCCAGAGATCGGATAATAGTGGGAATATTAGTTTGCATGTGAACAGTCAGTGTTGCTGACTGTGTTTGTCTGCAATTCATTCGTATTCCACAAAATAATCATGTTCATTCATCATTTACCATCATGTGTCATCACTGTCGCTGAGTCACTAAATGTTGTTGTAGTTAGCTTGCATGTTTTAAGTATGTTGATGTTACCCATTTGCATTCTGTGCAGACTACACTCAAACCTGAACACAAATCTCTTAATTATATGAAACACAAAACCCCAAACGCTCCCCCCGTTCTTTCCTAACTTTTCCACGCAGTGATTATTTGCTAAAAAAGTTCCTCTTTGAAACTCAAACCTCAACTTCTGAATTGATTGTAAGCTCTAAGGCCTCTCACATCCATCTCTTTCAGAGTGTAATAAGTGAATTAGTGAGACGGGGAAGATGATGTATAACGAAGGCTGGCACCTCTAAAACCTGCTGTAAATCCACACGCCACAGCCTGTTAATGTGGTCGACGACCTGCTGGCATCATCCGTCACCGTATCCACTGACAACCTGAAACCTGAGTAAGACAGTGTGATGAGTTTGCTGTGAAGTCATTTCTTCTGAAATACCTTCATCAAATACACAATAAATATGTCCCCATTAATGAACCACATCATATTTGGAGTGATATACAGTCTACGGCCACCTTCAGATTTGTTGTTTTTTCAGGGTTGAAATGAGCATAAATTTTATTTCCTATTCTCTTTTCTTCACATACAATAAAATACAGGATATAGATGCACAGCCTTAAAAGAGAGAGAGAGAGAGAGAGAGAGAGAGAGACTTTATTGTGAACATAAGTAAGCAAACAAAATTACCAATTCAAACAGGACACTCCAATATATGGAACTAAATCAACCAAAAAAGAAAAACAAATGTCACACAATGTGTAACTATTTCATTGCGGCTCTTTAACAACACTTTATGTCCGAAGAAGAGTAGGAAGAAGCAGAGCTTATATTTTCCTACCACAATTTTACATGACTTGGCTCATCAGCTAAAGTATACAGTCCATAACAATGAATAGGTCAGTTATTACATTACCCAAAAAACACTTAAAAGACACACAAATACAGAACTAATGGGTTCTAAAGGTTAAAGTCACTATTTAATGCGACCCCTGACCCCATGACAAGAAAAACATCTGACGTGTTGAATGAAGCCTGGTATAAAACATCAGAAAATGAATGCATTAGATTACATTACATTTAATTTACATGAGACGTTCTTGATCCCACAACGGGGAAATTCACTGGTCAAAGCAGCAACTGAATAAAGTCCAAGAACCAATGCACGTGCATAAACATAGTGCAAAAGACAAACTATATAAATATAAACCTCATATTGTCTGAACAAAAGGGTTAAAGACATGTTAATGCAAAGGGAGGTCACACTAAATACGGCCACTTTGGTTTATAGAAGTTGTTTTTCGCTCAAACTTAGTTTTTTCCTGCTGCACATACTTCACATATATCAGACTGGATGTTAATACATAGACTGTGAAATGCATATGTGTGGTCATTAGAACTTTAGTCAACCAACAAACCTCATATCGGCCTATTTTCACAGTTCTGTAAATAATCCTAATCATAAGAAAAAAATATCTCCTGAAAATTCAACAGTGTGTGAAACAAACGGTACATGAAGCAATGTTTCAAAATGCAGTGTAATGTAATATTAGTGAATACATTTTCACAAATGGCTTGCATAATCATTCTCCTAAAAAGAGTTCATTAAGTTCATTCAGAAGGAGCATAATATTAGCATTAGTGAATAAATTGGTGCCACTGTGATGTTTGACGCCACAGAAATGCGAGTTATTGGAATGTGCTCAGTAAATGAGTTTCCCATAGCAGAAAACGTTGGAATTTATTTCACACACTAGGAATTTTTTGTTGTGTGTCCTACTTAACTTTTAATCTTTGAGTCAGATCATGCACTGTAACAAATGCAGGACATAAAATAGTATGGATAATATGAAAGCAGCATGTTTGTGTGTTATTGTTTTCATTATAATGCAGCAGTGTTGTTGGCCTGTGCCTGCTGCATCCTTTAACTTTTTTCCCATACATCAGATGCCTTCCCAGCCTGCAGCATGCAACCCCCACCACAACAGCTGGCGTCTCAGCGAGGATCCTGACGCTGCTCTGCCACCCCTGCCTTTCATTGCGGATCACGTATTTTGTTGTTGGAGGCCCCTGATGTCGCTCAAAGTCGAGCAAAATACAAAGATGTCACAGCTCCACCCGCAATGAGTGGGAGGAAAAAACACAGACTTGTGGCCATTTTGGCAAAAAAAAAAAAAAACCTCAGTTTTTATTCTCATTAGACTGTGGCTCATATGTTACCATGTGTGCATAAAGTAGTGTGACAAAGTCAAAGTCAGCTTTATTGTCAGTTTTGCCATATGTGCATCGCATACATAAAAAAAAAAACTGAAATGACAAAACTCTAAGGACCCACAGTGCAAAATGAACATGGTAGACGAAAAATACAAAAAAAAAAGGATAGAGTATGACTATGCTAAAAACAACAAACAATATAACTATGAATATAGAATATAACAATAAGCAGCAGGGGGTTAAGGAGACTTAAATAGACAATAAAGGTGGAACAGTGAAGTTAAACAGATGAGGTACTGGTATAGAAGTTATTGAATTAAAGTGACATATGTAATATGTTTTCATGCACACTGATACAGTAATGAGAGTAATTTTTCAAAAAATGAAACAATATAGAGGTAAAAATCACTCTGGTTATTCCAAAATCTGTTTTAAAAGTTACAGGATCCAATCCCAGCTTCTTGATTTATAGCAACTGGGCAAAACTTGTATTTAACCCTATCGAAGGAGATCAGGAAAAACACGCTGTGCATGGAAACACCTTTGGTAAATGTGGTTTAAGTATCAGTAGGTCAGAGGATCCTTAACCCTTTTGTTGTCACAGAAATGTCCCCCAGTTTCTGCGGTGCGTAAACGCAGCGGACGCCCCAAGGTGGCGGATCCGGGGCTGACCTGTGGTGAACTCGCGCGCTGCGTTAAAGCGGTGTGTAAAGACTCTGTAGGACCCAGCGGAAAACTGCTCCAACCGGGAGGGAGACGGAGCAAGAGAGAGCGAGAAAGCTGAGTAGGGGAGAAGACGCTCTCAGATCAGTCAGTGGCTTCATGGAGTTATGTACCTCTGATCCGCCGCCATGGATTGCAATCCGCGATCACTTCTTTTCGTTTTATTTCCTTTATTGTCCTGCGTTTCCCCTTCATACCCCATCATCTACCCTCCCAACGAAGGTAAGGCAACTCTCCAGCTATACTGTGTGCGTGTTTGTTTATGCATCCATGCGCGCGCGTGGGGGTGCGTGTCTGTGTCTGTCTGTGTGTGCGTCAACGGTGTGCGCTATACGGCGAACATGGGATCATCAGCGGCCACTGACTGGTTCTACTGCTCCTACTGTCCACATACTAGTGATAATAATAACAACATGATCCAGAGCGCATGAAGGTGACACTGAGGGAGTCTGGGTCTGATCTAACCCAGACACATGTACGCCAGACAACTTACAAAAAAAAAAAAACAAAAAAAAGAAAAACAGACAAAGAAACCTAATTTCGGGTGATTAATAAATTGAGCGGAGTGATGGCGTGACGGATCCCAAAGCGCCCGACGCGGAGTTCTCACCAGGTTTAAAGCAGCAAATGCTAAACAAACTCCGCTGTCTGCGTTTCCATAATACAGACACGTTGATGTTTTTTTATCCAACACTCCATTTAGGCTATAAACGCCCTAGTTCCAGACGTACAGTTATGAAGAATTAAAGCCCGGGAAGAGACTAGGAGCGCACACGCACATAGCATCAAACAGCGGAATATTGTTTTTTTTTTTTTAATGTTCCAGCTATTACGCACACGGAACAGTGGACTGCGAACTACTGTGGGGTCTTGTAAACTGTCCACCTGAAAAACAAGTCATGTAGTGATGGTGGATGGTGTTTAAGATGAGATTTCAGAAAAAAAGAGAGAAAAAACCACAACGGGACAGACGATAAAAGTTGACGTATGGCGAGTGTTGTTTGCTTTTCGTAGTTCTTCTTTTGGAAACATGGCACTGTTCGGTCCACCGTGTCCAGACTCTGAACACAGACAGTTATTTGGAGTTGTATTTTTTCCTTAAACTTTGATGTGAATATTAGTTTCTTTTCCATTCTCACGTTTAAAAGTTTTATTTCCAACTTACTGTAGTTAAAGTAAGCTATTTTAGCGTGGTTGAATAAAAAAAAGCCAAATACACGCATGGTGAGGAGGCTGTTAGTGGTGGTAAAAATCTAACAGAACGCAGAAGAAATACATGTGTAGGTTTGTCAAAGGTGACAGAAATTTATGATCGCAAAAACAACAAATGAAATGGTTAATGTGGACTTTATGACGCACTGACGCGGATAGTTCTGTCAATCGGAAACGCGTAAAACAGATTTCTTTTTTTTTACGTTTATGCGTAAATCAATGAATCGAAACGAAACTTATCTAAGAGTAATTTAGTAAAAGCAATAGCTGTGGCAGGTAAAGAGACTGTAAGGAAATATGACTGATAGATGATGTATGTTGGAGAAGTTTGGAGCACTTTAAGGCCAAGGCCACGTCGAAAGGTCAGCCCTGATCTACGAGAAACATCCGAAAGCCTAACTTTTACCCCTGATCTCAAACGTGGATCAACTATCGCTGTTTTCGTTTGATAGGATTTACAGTCCATATCACTCATAACTCCTTAAAAGTTGTATTATTGCTCCCTTTCAGCACAAACCTTGCATATTTCTCTTATTGAATTATAACAGTTTGTGATTTTAGGCAGTTGAGACAGTGCTGAAAACCTTGTGTGGGTGTGTGTGTGTGTGTGTGTGTGTGTGTGTTTTGTGCACCGTCTCTTCTTTTAGATTAACATCCTAGTCATGGTCCC
>JAPQRQ010000015.1:27593726-27604694 GCA_037367365.1 Apogon talboti
CTGATGGGGCAGGGGCTATATGCTTGGCTGACGCTAGCTTGCTAACTGAGTGTGTGTGTGTGTGTGTGTGTGTGTGTTAGAGAGGGCGAGAGTAAGACAGACTGTCAGCAAATGTTTGTGTATGCTTATATTTTCTGCTCGCTTGTGTCGAGTGTGCATGTGCAGAGGCAGTAAGTATACGGTGGATGAGGGCGTATGAGTGTAAACGCTTTTGTTTTCAGCGTACCGTACCATTTTGGGTAAATAATTCGACAAATATTTCTGTTTCAATTTCACTTTTGCGACTCTAATGGCGAGAGGAGTGGGTGCCTCTTTGTTTTTGTGTAAATGCACACAGTGTTTGCGTGTTCCCCGGCGTGTACGCATGTGTCATGTGTGCGTGTGTGTGTGTGTGGGTGCTGATTTCCCCAGCCAAGTGCAGCTGGAGGGGACTTTTTCCTCATGCGATATGAGAGCCGTCTAATTTTCTGCTCTCAAATTCCCCCGCTCGGCTCAATTTGAGTAGTGGGCTCGGCTCGTTGAGAAATGTAAATTGGAAGCAATGGCCCTGGATGCTGAGCTGCTATTATCTGACATGAACAGATAGCTTCATTAGACTCTAATAGGAATGTGTCTACTGCCACTCAACCGGCTGAGTGGCTTAGCACGGCTGCAGCTCAGGTGAGCCACCATTCTGGCAGCTTTTTGAGCCTCGGATTTGATAATAAACCTCCCAAAGTGTGTGTTTTCATTTCTCCTCCTCCCATTGAAGTTGGTTTTCTGCCACACCGGCTGATAGTTATCAGAATCGCGTGTAGAAAATGGCGATTTCCATCTCAACCTTTAACGTGAAACAAGAATTAGTGGAAAGAATCACTTCTCTTTGCCAGTTTTTGCCTGTGCAGTTTGGAAGAGGTGCATTTTTGTGTGAGTAAAAGGATTACAACAGCAGTCCTTCGTGACCCACAAATATTCTCTGACTGTCTTTTGTATATTTGAAGCATTGAATTGGAGGATAGAGGGAAATGTATCATCATATTTCTACAGTAAATAGATTTACAGCTGCACTGCTGCTTCACTTCAGTGTAGCTGCCTTAGTTGTGTGTGTGAGTGTGCATTTGCAGTGTGTGCTGGTGTTGGTCGGTGGGCTGCTTTGCTCTCAGCAGGATGAGGAGTCGGTTCAAGATTCAGACTTAAAGACTGAAACCAACAGTTGGATTTAATTTTCTTCATCTCTCCACATTAACCCATAAAGACCCAAACCTCCAGCGACGTCCTAAACCATCTACTGATCTAAAATGTTTAATAACTTTTGATCCACTAATCCTATCAATACATGTAAATAATTGGTGTATAATGCAGTTTGTCATCTTTTCATGGTCATAACATATGAATCATTTGGATGTTCAGAGTCTTCGTAGTTACCGTGGAAACACCGTCATCTTCTACAACATTGATTCACCAGTAAAACCCATGGAGTTGGATCAATGACAGTGGATGGACACACTGGGTTTATGTTCAGTTAATGATAGATTTTACCGAAAAATTCACTTTTTCTTCCGTTTTCTCTGTTTTTGATGTAATAACCCTCAATTTTAAGTTGAGCTTTAATGAACATCTACGTGATCAGTACATTAAATACAGGGAAAATAAAAGATTTTCATTTAAGAATACAATAAATGGTGATAAATTACATTAGCAAAGTTATAAATGGAGACAAAAATCATTTGGGAGGCTGAGTTTTCTCTAACAGTGGTAGTTTTCACCTTGGAGATCCAAACCACCAATAAAATGGTGGCGACTAAACCCCTTTTCCTAAAAAGTGACTCTGGGGAAAAAAAAAAAAATGCTCTGGTGCTATTTTTTACAGTCTGTCCTCTTTAACAAGTTATCCAATTTCATTTTCAGCCTTTGTCTTGATGAGATTGGCACAGAGTTTTTGGCACCAGGCAGATGGCGTGCAGACCCCTCCCTCCCTCCCCTCCCTCCTCTGCTTACCAACCACAAACTTTTGGAATTACTCGTGATCATTACAGCTTGAAATGCTACTGACTCTAATTTGAGCCCATAGCTTTCCATCTCACATTCTGTTTTCAGAGTCGGCTGCCTTTTAGTCACGCAGGTTGAAAGATACAGAGGAACAGAAAGCGTAGAAGAGGGTGACAGGAAGTAGGGAGAGAAAAGGAACGAGACAAGCCCTCTGAAATAATTCATCTGATCTAATTTTATACTGATGACTTGAGGAGGCACGCTGACTCTGCTCCGCTTCATCCTGCTTTTCTTACATGTGGTTTTCTATCAGATACATTTGTCCCCTACAAACTCCCATCTGTGCCTTCTGGGAAAGATTTCTAGCTGAACTGTATATCGCCTGCATCTTCACAAACATACAGTAGTGCTTGGAAAATGACACCGCGCATCGAGTGGAATGTATTATTTATAATCACTGAAGATGATTTTATCTTCAGTGTGTTGCAAGAAAAAGAGTAGAGGTATTATCCTAAGTACTCTGTGGGGTTCCATTTTCATTAATGTGAACCCACAGAGGCTTATTCACACTGAGCAGAGGAGAAAGTGTTGTTCGCTGAGCACTGATGGCAGACAAACTGATTTTTGTCTTTTAATTGAATAAAATGTCCCAAAACTCTGTAATCCTGCGTCAATGGGTCTCACTGATGGTCCTTAAACATAATGATATAAAACAGCATATTATAGACAAAAACCCTGGTAAATGAGCTAAGTGATATTGGGTTTGTGAGAATATATAGTTTAGTTTGTTGTTTATTTGACAGGGACATTGTGCAATCACACGATTGCACCAGAGTTAGCTAAGAGCTTATTTGCATCTGCAGTCCCTGGGCAGGTAAACACACAACAGTAAATACAGAAGAGAAAAACAAGACATTTCATAAAATAGCAGACAAATAATTTAAAAATGAAGCATAGATACAAATACCACAATGTAATGTAAAGCTATAAATGCAATAATAACAATATAGTCAAAAAAATATAATCTTTACATAACATAAGTAGTGAATGTAAATAGTATTAAAAGGCCCTATTTATATACATATATGTATATATATAGCAGCGTCTTTAAAAAGGTCAAGCCCTGAGTGCATTTCAATAGTGCAAAACTAATTGAGCTAAGGCACTTAATTATGGTCACAGTTTTGTGTTGATACTCATGCTATATTGCCATGCTCCTTTTTATTTATTTATTTTTTGACAAACAATACAGAGTGTCTTTTACAATTTTCAAAATGTATTACAAAAGCAATTGATGAGACATGTTAATCAGATTTGCTCTGTGTACTCAGTGGTTATCAATGTTTTTAATCACATTGTGGGATCATGTGCAATCGAATCATTGCTCCATTTTTCTTCTAAATGTTGACCTTGACCTTTTGACTGAATGTGTGTCACCACAACTGGATGACCTTCAACCAGTCATCATTTTCCAGGTAGATGGTGCACCAGCACATTGGGGACTGCATGTTGGTGGGTTCCTTAATTAAATATTTCCAGACCGGTGGATTGGAAGGGATGGTCCAATTCCCTGGACACCTCGTTCACCAGATATCACTGCCCTGGATTTCTTTCTGTGGGGTTATGTTAAAGATATCATGTATCGAACAAAGCTACGGGACATCAAAGACCTGAAGGTAAAGATCACTGATGTCATTGACTCCACTGATGAGGTTATGATACAGACAACATGGAAACAAATCCAGTACCCTCTGGATGTGCTTCATTCAACTAATAGTCCCATATAGAGGTGAATTAAATGAGGCAAAAGAACTTCAATATCTACTTTTCATTTTGTAATAATCTCCACAGATTTGTCTGTTTGTTTGCTGTTGTAATAAATGTGTTAAATTGTAAAGAGACTTTATGGACACTCTGTATATCTGGCCTAAACATATAAACCTGGTTATTACCTGCTTGAAATGTTTGTTCAGATAAAAGTAGTTTTGCTTCAAAAAAAACATTTTATTAGGTGCTCAAGGAACAGGAGAAGAACTGTTTACAACAACTTTCTACACAACTCTTTATAATTAAATTTACAGAGCAGAACCATCAGTCGCCAGAGTTCTTTATTATGAAGTTTCAGTGCAACAGCTTCAAACTGTTTTCTTTGTCTCGTCCTTTAAAGGCGTAACAAGCTGCTTATTCCTAATTTTGCGTCCTATTAGAAAACCTGTGATGCAAAGTGTTCACGCTCGTGATGGTGTCACACAGCTGTTGTTTCAGTTTTTTATTTTGTCGTGTGATGATCATAAAAGGTGTGAAGAGGACAGTAGCCCCAGAGGAATAAATTACCCACAGCTTCTGTTAGTCCGTCAAAACCCAAAAACACGCTCTGAAATAGAAACACTGTCCTACGGTATGTGCATCCTGTATATGCCCACCTGTTCTGTGAACACTCACTGCTGTTTTGTTCTGAAATGGTCCAACTTTTCATTTTATAATAAAGTCATTAAATAATTTGTTTGCTAATTCATTAATGCGACTGTATTTATACCTAGAAAAGTGGAAAGCCTTATTATAATGTCAAATTTTCGCCAGCTCAGCCCACATTATGCTATTCATGCCTTATACGTCTAAACAAAGTGATTGTGTGCGTGTTAGAAATGAGTCGTGTATTTAACTCTGAAATGTGATGGAGAGGTTTTCAGAGAGAGACCTTTGTGCTCTGACTTGGTGCGGCCACATTTGCAATGCACAGATTTGTGCCAGTGAGGTGGAATTATCTTGATGAGGAATGATTGTTTCATAATGCTGAACAGCTTGTGTCTGTTTGGTGGGTGGCTGGTTTGACCTGGAATAAACTGGTGAATGTTAAATACTCCACTGCTGGAGCACATGGACATCGGTTCTTCCCACAGTCACAGATTTCCTTCCGGTGGGAGCTCATGTTTAGCTGCATCTTTAAGCAAATAAGTTTGTGTGTAAGAACCTCAAAGGATCAGTCTGTGTTGTGCGTATCAGCATCAGTAACAGCAGTGATGGTGAAGACAGTATAAACAAATTGGCCACTTTAACTAAAATGAGCAGACAGGGAAATGGTCCTAATTCAGTAAGTATGATGGAAGACGACCATCGTCCGACTTGTCAAGTGTGACAATTTGTCCAATTTTCTGCACCTCATATTCTTAATTAATTAGTTAATGAAACATGTTCAGCTCTCTGAAGATATTCCTCAAGGCTACAGTGAATTACAAGGACATTTCAACACCCCCCCCCCCACCCTTATAGAGTAATCAATTAATTAATAATGTGCAGTTAAATTGATAATGAAAACACTGTTGGTTCCAGCTCTTCTTCCTTCACTTCTTTATCTTCAGTTTGCTCTTGGTTGTATTTGTAGGTTTGCATAAACCTTTCTGGTGAATTTTAGGATTTTTATTCACTACTCAAGTAAAAATATAATATATATGGCGCCCCCAAGTGGTGGCCTGGGTTTCTGTGGAATTTGACTGATCACAAAACTACCTGCAAATTGACAACCCCTGGTCAGTAGGATCTATTTCCAATACAAGCCCTGGTAGGATAGATACTGTGGAACTATTGAATTTCTGGTTGTGGGGTATTCCACGCCCAAAGCGTTGTATGTCTTGAGCTGTGTAATCCAGGTCTATCCTGGGTCTTTATGGGATAAAGAAGTGCCAGGTAGTGCAAAAAAACAAAACAAAAAAAAACAACAAGAAAAAACACTACAGTATGCATCCTTCGTAAGTTCTCAACTTATTATTCCCTTACTTGATCAGATCTTTTTCCCCACTACCGATATATACTGTAAGTACTTGTACCATATTCCACTGGCGTACCACAGTACAAAATAATAAATAAGTATTTATGCTGTACACTGCAACTTGGAATGCAAAAGGTTATCCTTAATTATGTAACTATTTACCCTCCAATACTACGAATTAAAGTTCAGTATGTGATTTTCAGTGATATCCAGTGTTGATGTTGCAGGTTCTAATCGTCGGTTCTTTGTTGGTCTGTTTTGTTGATTTGTAGCATTTTCATTAAGAGGATATAAATTCTCATCCACTTAACATAGAGGGCAACATGGCGGACTCTGTCTATCTTTATAATGGGACATCTCACTCTAAGGCAACAATAACACAATGATTCTTATTTGCTTTTCATTTATATGAGCCGAATGAGACAAAAACATGAGGATCTGCAGGCTTTTAACCGCAACAGCAGCTCTGTCATCGTTAATGGTGAATTGGCTTGGGAATATTTTCATGATGCTTTTTATAAAAATAACTCATGCATGTTTGTTTGAGTGTCAGAGCGGTCCCTGGTTTTCCTCAAAGTTGGGTAGTGTTCTAAAAGAAATAGATGACGCCTGGGCACAGATGACCTCAAGTTTTTGACAACTCTGAACTTGGTGTACATCCCCTCATTAAACAGGTTAACTCTACCTGTCTAAGTCTACCAGTACGATAAATGATTATAAGAAATTCTGGGAAAAAAAACAACCTTCATAAGGACGATTGTTTTAAAGTATATTTTATTTCTTCTGGTCCCTTATTTGAGTCACTGTATCTAGAACCAAAACTGCAGAATAAGCCGTTTGTTCCATCATCGTCACTTCCGAGACATTCTTTGAAGCATTCACTTTGACTCCTATTAGTGTAGTAGAGGTCCATAGAGCCATAAACCAACTGCACCCTGGTAAATCTGTTGGTCCTGATGATCCTGATCCTTAATCCTCGATCCTTGTATAGCTGTGGACTCCATAGAAGAACCTCTGTCCTGTTTTTTTCAGCCTTAGTCTCTCCATCAACGTCATCCCAATCTTTCAAAATCTGTCTGAGTTCTCCTTCAAATAGATACATTACAGGCTTATCTCTGAATTACTCATCTTGGTGAAAGTCCTGGAACAATTTGTGAATGACCAGCAAAAAATGTTGGTTCTATGGTGTTTTATCAGAAAACCAGCCATGTTTTAGAAAACAGCCCAATAACCACGGCTATCAAAGTAATGAATGACAGTATTCAGACTCTGGACTCAAAATATTGTGTTGCACTTTTTTTTTTTTTTGATTTCTTCAAGGATTTTGACATGGTTGGGCCTGTTACCTTGATTGGCTCTAATTCGTAGTTATTTCTGCAACATGTCAAGGAAAACACAGTATGTCCACTTTGCTATTCTTTTCTTTCTGTTACAAAAGGAATCCCCCAGGGAGCTATTATAGGTCCACTGTTGTTCTCCATATACTGTGTGTCAATCTCTAAAAACTTATCATTTCCCAGTTTTAGCCTGTTGGCATTATTATCTATTGCTCATATCCTTCACTTGTGCCAAGTCTTGAATTTTTGCAGTCTGCTCTTTTATATATTTTGATCTCATTTAACTCAACTTAAACTGGTGTTAAATACAGACAAATACAAGTTAATGGGTTTTCTCAAATGATAAACTATTTAACATTGAATCTCCCTGAGATTAAAACTGTTGGAGTTGAAAATCAAATGATGAGACAATTTGATTAGATATTGTTATCGATCAGAACTTGTCGTTCAAGCTGTGCTCTGAGGGCCTTGTTCGTAAATTGAAACTTTAATTAAGTTTTTTATTCAGAAACAACTCCTGTTTCTCTCTCTCCCTCTTGGCGAAGAACCATCTAATTTCTGCAACATTCCTACGGCTACTGAATTATGGTGATCTGTACTTTATGAAGAGGTTGGTTACTGTTTATCAATATACTTTTCATTTTATTAATGCTGCGGGAATTGTGCACATCATTATTCTATATATGCTGTTGCTAAGTCTCCTCTGTATGATTGCAGACTATTACAATGGTTGACATTTATTTATGAATCTCTCCTTGGGGCTGGTTCTGTTGTCTTTCTTCGTACGTTTGTAAAAACGCAATGTGCTCTCAGAACATCCAACTGGTGGTTCCCAGAGTCAAAGAAGAATTGGGTAAAACATATCTGATACGCTCCCCTTCATCATGATTTACAGAGAGACCTGGACGTATTTATTCTAGTAAATAATGCCTTGAGAAAAAGCATTTATTAAAAACCTAAATTTTCAGAATGAATCATTTTTAGAAGAAGTCAAATAGGTCAAAACAGCCCTTTTTATTTACAGCTGCCTCATCTTAACTAGCTTCATGTGAACATCTGTGTAACCAGTTTTACTCCCTGGAGTCAAGAAGATGGTGTGAGTCGATGCTGATGATAATTAATCCAATGAGCATGAAAATGAAGATCTTCCGCTGTGTCTTGGCAGGGTGGATGCTGACTGTGTTAGTGTGAGGGGAAAGAGAAATGGGAATGGGAAGTGGTATAGTACAAGTTTGTCAGATTTTCTACTTAAATATGCAAACTGGATTGCAGTAAAAGTACTTGGTTATATTCTCCCACAGTCAATGATAGTCCCTGAGCTGCCAAATTCTTTCCAGCAAAATGTAATGTGACTCTACACGGTTATAGTACAGCAATTTATCTACACCATAATATAGTGTATTTACCTTTGTATTAACTTGCATCCTCTATAATGTGTAGAATTCCGACTATGCCACTGCAACATTTTTTTCTTGCTTCCCCCACTAAACATTTTCGCAGGCGTCACTGTCCCTGGTTCCTGCACATACACACAGCCTGTTAGAGTCATAACTATTTTGTGATGAATGCAAAATGACATTTCAATTTAGCTTTTCCCCATTGTGATGTTATGGCACTTACATACCAAATCAGCTCTCCTGCTCATTTCCAATCTCTGTCTCTCTCTTCATCTCTCACAAAATGAAGAAATGCAAATAAAGGAGACATAGCTAGGGGAGGAAATGATATATTTATGTACTGAATGTGTGGTCTGTGTGGTGTGTGTGCATTTTTGGATGTATTTTTTTCCTTTGTTTAAACGAGAAACTGAAAGGGTTTTTAATGTTCATGGTACTTCTTTTATTTATTTATTTTCCATTTTCATCCATTTCATATGTCTCTCCCAAAGTTAGAAAAAACTTGTCATTTAACTCTGTGTGTGTGTCGGCTGTGACAGCTTTGTGTGTACACGTATTCGCAGTCTGCTGGAAATCAGTCCAGGCCTGGTATCGGCTTCCTCACCAATCAGAGGGTGTTGTTCACAGTAAAATGTCAAACCAGTGAGAGTCCACCATTTACAATAAAATGACAGCCAATCACAGGCTGCATTTTGCATAAAATGGCAGCCAGATGGCTCAGTTGGACCAGAACATGCTGAATAAAAAAAAATAAATCATAAAAAGACAGACGTGTTTTGTCTAATCTGAAATATTCACTTTGAATAAGGTCTGGTCCAATCAGTGAACCAGTAAAACCAGCCATTACTCAAACCAGTCTGAATCTGTTCTGGATGTTCATTCCTTCCCTTCATTACTGGCTAAGATATCAGTTGTATATGAATTAATAACAGAAGAAAGGAACAGATGTCATCGGTGTTTATTTGCTCTGCTACAATGCCTTTTCTTTAACTAGTTGAAATGACCGGTAAATACAATTTGGAATCTTTATGCCAGGACTACTGCATATGTTACATGTGGGAACTGTCTGACATCAGGATTAACACCAGTCTGTACATTAGAAGTGGACTGGGTGCAGTGAAATGTATTGTGTATCTCTCCTCCGGATACTATGCACACTACAAAACAACAAAAGGACGACTGTATATAAGAAAAAAAAAACACAAATAAGCAAGTACATGATAAACTAGTCCGATAAAGTCTGATAAACTGGACTGTCATTCTGAAGCCCTGAGTTTTCATTTGGCTGTCAAACTTTCATTGAGCTCAATGTAGACTTAAGTAATCATATCTGGACAAAGAGGTGCAGCTGTAGGAATACAGTGGGTTTAGGGCTGTCTGCAAGGGGTGATGGGTGAGGCAATGGTGAACGCAAGCTTACGGACTGATCAAAACAAACGCTTCCAAGCATTTACATAAAAGTGATCAATCGTTTAACACTCTTGTGTAACTTAGTAACCACAAATACAACTGCGGTGTATTGATGTTAAAGTAAATCCATGGGAGCCAGGCCTGTCTGGGGCAGCATCTATAGGTAGTATTTCCTTTGGGATTAACTTGAAATTGGCAGTTATTTTTCGTAGTAGTTTTGCTGTATTGAATAAAAAGAAAAATATTCTCCAATGGCTTTTAATGTGTTGCTGAAAATGTTAAATTCCAAACACCAGTAGCATCCTAGTGCGCATTCATTTTCCAGAAAAGCACTAGTTCTAAACATCGACTTGCCAACTTTAACTTGTTTTTTTTCGCTCTGCAGTGTGGTCATGATGTGTGACAAGAGGTGTCATTAAATGCCACAGTGTCAGAGGAAGTGGGCAGCAGCAGCTTGTCAGCAGGCAGCTCTGGTAAGACAGGACAGCAGGGGTTGAAGATGACTGCGTTAGACAGCTTCATCCCACCCATATGGTTGGCAGTGACCTCCGCTGTTTCACATTCAGTTCCCTTTAAGCTCGTCCGTACAGCGCAGGAGTTTGGAGCCCTGGGCTGAGGTTCGCTAGGTCTGAATCACACTTCGCATTGCATGTGACATAAATATGACTTGTATCATCTGTAAAATAAATAAATAAATAAAATGACATTAGTACAGTACTGGGCAGATTATTCGCAGAGCACATTAAACTTTTCATTTTTGTCTTGATGTTGGTCTGACATTCACCTGCAGTCAAGAGAAAACCTTTAACTGGGTTTACTCATCCAGCTTCCGGTCGGTCAGGCTTAACCTCCATCCAGTTGTGTCTAAACCATTTAGCCAGTGAGTCACTCCCATACTGAGCTACTCAATTAGTGGACCAGTCAGCTGCTCAGGCAATCAGTCAGCCAAACAGCCAGTACCGTCTCAGGTAGTCAACCAACCGGACAGTCAGTCAATTACACTTTAAAGCGCAGAGCCTGTGTGTGTGTGTGTGTGTGTGTGTGTGTGTGTGTGTGTGTGTGTGTGTGTGTGTGTGTGTGTGTGTGTGTG
>JAPQRQ010000015.1:27653681-27667033 GCA_037367365.1 Apogon talboti
ATCCAAATGGGTCATATCTAATGACCATGAAAAGATGACAAACTGTATTTTACACCAATTATTTACATGTATTGATAAGATTAGTGGATCAACAGATATTAAACAGTTTAGATCAGGTGGTTTTGGTCACCAGGGGATGTTTGAGTCTTTATGAGATAACGTGTTTAGAATAAAGAGCTCTGAAGTTCTGCCAAAGCTCTAAATGAAAAGAATGGAGTTTGATGCTGAAATGGCAGCATTTCTTCTACATAGATGAGTTTGATTCTGAGGCTTCTGAAGGTGTAAAGTCATTATGTGATGTTATTGTCTTTGCTAAATTGCTGTTTGTTGATCCATGGTTCAAACTAAACTGTGACAGTTCTGACCTTGTTTGTTTGATTCCAAACAGATCTTTACTTCAGCTATTTACAACACATACCATACAGAAAATGGGGTGATTTGTGGTTTTACTGGGGCTGTTTTCAGTCTAAAAACAGAGCTAAGCTAACAGAGCTATAATGTAAACTATCAGCTGATGTAGCACGTGAAGATTATCAGACAGTGTTACTTTGACTGGCTGTCAGAATATCTGCCTAAGAAGAAAAGTTGATGATACCATAATACAGATGTGTGTAAACAATGAGCTTTATACTTTATTCAGTGAGTGATACAGACGGTGGATACATAGCATTGATTTGTTGGTGGTTTTGGTAGAACTAATTGTGTTCTGGTACATGACTTCCCTCTGCAGTTGAGAGTTTCAAATATCAATACTACACAGAACCACTTTGAGCCGGTCCAAACCAGGTAGTGTGAACATTATGTATTAATTCTATGTAGGAGTTCCTCAAAAATAGAATCTCCTCTTGAGATTGAAAAAAGTGTCAAGTCCATCACTGAACATTAGAAGTCTGTCCATTTAAGAGGGTTGAGGAGGGTTTCATTGCAGGTTTTACACACTGCTGAGTTAAGTTTCACAAGCTGTGGTCAGGGAGGAAGCAGAGGATGACACACACTAGCCAGTATCTGATTTTTATTAAAAGGCCAGTATCATCTTGACAAGGAGGTTCCACTTTGCTGTCTGTTGCAATAAGAGAGTGTGTGTTTGGCTGATGTAAGAGCAGCACGAATTGTATTGGTTTACTCATTCTGATGCTGTACACTGCTTTGCAAGATCCAACAATGATAAGAATAGAACAAGGCGACGTGTGAGGCGAGTCGAGTTCTCATTGTGTTTGTATTTTGAGCAGTTTGGGCACACAGGGATGCGTGATCTGAGACCGAGTGCAGAATATAGCGTATTTGCACACAGCAGCAACTTTATAAACCTGTAAGCATTACTTTGGGAGGACAATGACTGGAATCTGGTTATCTAACTTTTCCATCCCACTGCGATGAGCCGGGGCTCCACAGACTCCCGCTAACGTTAGCTCTGCGTGTAGCTTCTCTGGAAATACACTTCTGCTGAAGCTGCACTTTTGCGAGTGTCTCAACCCCACCGCCGCAAAACATCCTCCACCTCGCATCCCCAGGGCACAAAGTCACAGGAATGAAAGTTTAGAAAGTCAATCCCAAGCAAAGGAAATACCCTGTTTGTTACACGTTTGTTTTTATTTTGTATGGATTGGAGACTGTAAAACTAAATCATGTTATTTTTTGACTTTTTACATTGATTTGTTTGCAATGTTGTCCCACATACACCAGCGTTTGTTTGTTTTTCACACCCTCATTACATGTTTTATGTCACATATGTTATTTGTCTTTCCTCTAAGGCAACATTATTCTTGTATGGATTGTTTTTTTTGATTCAAGAACATCCATGTCCTCATCTCTGCCCTCTTTTGCAGAACTGCCTTGTCCCTTGGAGTTTACCTCCTGCCAGTGTGTTTGGCTATTTTTACATCACACATTCCCTTTTATATCTGTAAACTAATCATGTCTTATGAAGTCTTCATATTTTTAATTTTCTTTTTTTCCCCCCTGATTTCTTCTTTTCCTTAATTGGTCTCTGGGGTGGTATCACAGGGCTCTTAAAGCATCATTGTATGTGTGTGTGTGTGTGTGTGTGTGTGTGATTTGTGTGTGTTTGTTTAGTGTAAACCCTGCTTGTGTCATTAGTGATAACAGTCAGTTTACTCACACTATGTACACAACATCTTATCGATACCTCATGTAGGCAAGTTCCAGCAGTGTCATACACTGACTCCAATATGTCTGTGCCACAATTGTAATGTTCATGTACTTGTACCAGTGTGTTTCATGCTTCAGAGGCATGAGCTGGGAACAGAGCCATGTCTACAATGGGAGCTCATCGTCTTCAATAGCCATGATGGAGCCAGAACAGCCGGACTCTGAATACACTGACATTAATGGCATTTTTTGGCCTTTTTTTTCATGTATGTGTGTATGTGTGTATGTATGCAATATACAGGGTGCTTGTGGAGGTCTTGAAAGTCTTTAAAAAGTATGGAATTTTGAATCACTGTTTTCCAGACCTTGAAAAGTCTGGAATTTTGTGCAAAAGCATGAAAAAATGTTTCTCTCATAGTCGAATTTTAGAGTATACTCAAAGGCACATGATCTTGTAAGATAATAAATACATGAGGAAAACATAAAAAGATATGATTTCACTAACCGGCTGGTAATGGAATGATTCTAGTGGAACATTATTGTATGATATCTAAAAACTTTTGTGATTTTCATATGTTTTAAAACGTTTCTGTTAGTAAAACATAATTTACTGTTCGGAAGTATCCTCTGAAACATGTCAAGGTCTTAAACAAAGGAAAGAAAAAGTACTCATAATTTACTGTTAATTATGCATTCATTCATTCATACGTTCATAAAAATTAACTTTTCGACTACACACAACAGGTTTGATCTCAACCAAAAAAGTAGGAACGCAAGAATAAAAGTACATAAAAACAAGGTCTTGGGGGGAAAAAAACAGCAGTTTTGAAAAAGTCTGGAATTTTTATTTGGATAAAGAGCAGACACCCTGGATATATCTGTGGATATGTGTCTGATTTGTTTGCGGCAGATGCACCTTTTTACGAGCGTATGGCTCTCGTTGGGAAATGAACCTACTTGTGTGATATGTAAACAGAATGGTCGTCACAGTGCAACAGCTGAGGAAGAATGAAGAGGTTAGAGGAGAGTGGTGGAGGCCAGGGTGAGAAAGGTGAGAGGCTTGATGCGTGCTTGGATCATGCCAGGATGTCTGGGCCTGTCTGTGGTTCACCTGCGCCGGTCTGTCACATATATGTGCATTGGCAGGAGCGGCTGTACGCATGCATACACCGACTCACATGAAACACACTCCAAGGGCACTGAACATACGCATATACTCGTGCAGTATTTTTTTCAAGAGGCAGATTTATAGAGAGGTTGATCTCTCTTTGTGACCCACTACCCCTAGCGCTCTGTCTCTCGGCCTTTCTCCCTCTCTCTCACAGCAGTAACACATGGCGAGACACCCTGTGGTGAGGTGTGTCAGTTGAGGAGTGATTTAGGACCGCTCTGCCCCGACTACCGCTGAGACACCTGCCCCAGGAATCCTACCGCTCACACACACAAACCTACACGCACATACATCTAAACGCATGGATGCAGATGCACACGCACGTGCACACGCATACCGAGCTATAGCGGATCATGAGTTTCAGTTATGAATTCCTGAATTTTTCTCAGATGGGCGGAAAGGAAACACATAGTTTACCACCACACTCACATCCACGCTGAAACCAAAACAACACATTAAAAAGCTGATATTATAAGCCAATCTCAGCCCATTTGTCATAGGTTGTATTCACAGTCACGCTCTATATTTCAAGGAACAGTATTCAGTTTAACGATTTTCATTACAACATAAAACAGTTGATGGCCCCTCATACCAAGTGTGAGATTATTACTCTCAGAGGTTTATTTTATCCTCTTTGCCAGGGAGATGTTGTACAGTAAATTAATTCTAACTCTAAATCTGTAAGCAAATACATTTTCATTTATTTGTTTTCTCTGCCTCTCAGAAGAATCTCACAGGTCAGGAGCATCACTGGGGAACAAAACAAATCAAATGAGATGGAGCTAATTTGAATGCACAACAGAACGAGTGAGCAAGGCTTCGACGTTGGCATGGACTAGTGGATGTGATTATTATTTTGTTATACAAACCCTTGATCAAATTGCCTCTCGTTTTATCCCCTGCAGCATGAGGGAGAATCCTATTAGCCACCTCAGGCATGATCTACGCAGAGGAATTCTCAGACCTTAACAAATAGACTCTGACCTTCTCACATCTGTCAGAGATGCATAGTGCGATGTTCATTTTCAAGGTGAAAACTAATGAGATTCATGTGGAATATTTGGTTTGGTTTGATTTAATGAGATCACATAGCGTGTGTTCTTTTACAGGTTCGTATACAGTAGCTTGGAAAACAGTGGTAATGTGTTTTCCATTCCCACTTTTTATTTCCGCTAAACTGCTCATCAGAGTACACTGTGGTTTATTCTGTGTGAAAGCACACTGTCACCTTTGGAAGACTTTGAAAAGGAGTTGGAGTTGGAAAAAGTCCTAACTAAATGTCTTTGAAAGTAAAGCAGAATGTTCACCTTCAGAAGAAACGAAACGTGTAAACCATTGTGCCTATGTTTTCAGGATTGCTTACAGTATTTATTAAAGCATATACCTATAGATAAGCAAACTATCTCCATTTATACATATTATCTAAGTGTCTGTATATTCTCTTGTGCTGATGGCAGTGGGTGAACACTTTGGGTGATATTAAAGCCAGGATGTCGTGTCGTCTGAAGTGAGGTGAGCCCGGGGGCTCTTTAGCATATGGCATCGGATGCATACGGAGACGTGGGTGTTGTCGGTGCCTGTCAACGTATGCATATACACCCGTGTGCGCTCATGCGTGTACGTGTCCTTCAGCTGTCCTCGGGTGCTCCGGCAGTCAAAGTGGTCCTCCCCAGTGGGCTTTACAACACTTCTCCCGGACAGCATCTCCCCAAATGAGCCCCAGCGTCCCCGACCATATGCACGGCTATTCATCTCAATTACAATAACTGCTGGAGGGACTAGGAGCAACAAACTGGAGTTAAAACAGAAATTATTTTTAACCCCAACAAAATGTTATTAATAAATATGGAATAATTGCTGCTTATGTGATGAATAATATCAGTCAGAGGTCTAAAATGTTGAGTGCAGTTGCTTGCGTTTGCTATCTCTCATCGGTGTGTGTAGGCGAGCGCTGAACATCACTTTCTTTAAGTCTTGCCGACTGAGCACATTGAGTGAAGTGGGTCACCATCATTGTGTTTGTGTGTGTGTGTGTGTGTGTGTGTCCGGCAGCATTGTAGATGACCTATTTTCCCTTAAAGTACAGAGCATGTCCTCGCTGGCGCTGGTCAATAAAACTGCTCTGTTGCCCTCTCCAAAAAAAAAAAAAAAAAAAAGACACTCTCCCTCTCACACATGCACTTGACACTGAAAGATGGATATGGAATTGGAATAACTACTTTTGTTCCCTCTGTTTGTTGTTCCATTTCCCTTTGCATCCTTCAGTCTTTTTGGTAAATATTACATACGCTTCCTTGAACCGGGTGCCTCTTTGCTGACATGAAATCAATAGTTTGTAGTTTCTCTGTAGTAACATGCTACAAAACAATTCATCTACCTGTCAAAAAATAGTGTTATTTACCTTTATTTAATCTCAGAATATAGGGAGGATAACCAACAAAAACACAGGATGTATTGTATGATAAAGAAATAAATAAATAAATAAAAATCTGGAAATAATAAAAGGATTTGCATTTAGAGATGCACAGATCTGATTCCTTGGCTTTGGGTATTGGCTGATACATAATACTGATCCAATACTAATGTTAAATAAATAAGTGTTGTGTTATGTGGTAGAATCAGTCTTTTATGTGTAAACTAACATCAGGCTCCACTGCATATAACTCTGTAAACCCACATAAATACATATTCAATATAAAGTAACTGGATTATTTCATTTGTATGTAATAATACACCAGCACCCTGTGGAAAAGTATTATGTTTGGATATAGGGAGCTCCTTATGTAGTTGTTTTGGTTAGTATACAGAGCTGAAGTTCTGCCCCTTCCCCTGTGCTTGATGGGACCTAACTTCAGAAACAAATACCAATAGTTTGCAGTAAAAATAGTAAAGTAACATCTAGTTTAGTGTGAAATGGCTCTGTAGACTGCATCTGTCATTGCCTGTGATACACATCACCAACCTTGGCATGTTTCACCTGTTTCCTCAAGTGCAAGGTGAAAACGTGTTGAAAGAGGTGAAAATCACAAGTCTAGTCATGTTGAAGCAGCAGAGACATCATCATCCACTGATCCAACAGATAATGGAGAGAGGAAGTTACAATGACTTCAGCGTAAAAACTGACAGTACGACACATTTACAACTAAGCCAACTTCATGGTTCATGAAATTTATTAAACTGACAAACATTACATGTGTAAATATTTCAAATGGGATCAGAAGATGATTTGCCAGTGAATATGATACTTTTTTTTTTCTCATGGAATACAACCAGAATGGGTGGGGCTTCACCTCTAGATTGGACCAATAATCAGCACCAGTTCAGCACATCTCTATTTATGAAGTGAGTAGGTTTTTGGACTAAATTCTATTGATTTTTAGGCCCCGTCCACACTAATGTGGATATTTAGCAAAATACATATTTTTATGCTGTGCTACTTTGTGGACCAAATAAAATTAGAAACTGTAGACGAAGAGGATTTTGACAACAACAACACCCGGAACACTGCCGATTCTATCCACTGAACAAATTTTCACTGTTGCTGTGACAGTGACCATAAAGATCTATTCTATTCTATTCTATTCTATTCTATTCTATTCTATTCTATTCTATTCTATTCTATTCTATTCTATTCTGTTCAGTTCTATTCTATTTGGTTCTGTTCTGTTCTACTCTATTCGATTCAATTCAGTTCTATTGTGTTCTGTTCTTTTCTGTTCTGTTTTATTTTGTGTGAAGTGATGTAACAACAGCAAGTTATAATTGTAATCCTACTATCCCTGCCTTTTGCATTTCTGATTAGATGCCAAACTTCATTTCGTTACCTGGTACTTGTACATGTGTGTAATGACAATAAAGTTGAATCTAATGTAATCTAATGTAATCTAATGTAATCTAATCTAATGTTTACAATTGCTATGGCTAGCCAAACGTCAATAAGTCAGTATGTTTTACTGTCTTACTGTCTTACTGTTGTTGTTGTTTTGTTGCTATAGTTACAAATGCAGTTCACAAAGCCACATTGGACATGTGTGAATCTAAGCGTAATGCAGCAGTTTGCAAAGTTCAGTTCATCTGCCAAGGTGAAGACAGGCCCAAACATAGAGAAAAAAATAGCAAAATATCTGCATTATTGTGGACGAGGCATTAAAGTTCCAATTTTACACGTCACCAGTGGAAATACATTCCAACGATTGAATCATTTGCATCCCACCTGCTACAGTTTTCCCACATCAACATGAACATACTTACGCCGTTGCCGCTGGTTACTGTTGTTTACACAAAGATGAGCTAAATCACCAGGATGAGGACAACTGGTCTGTGAGTGTGTGTTTGGTGTCCATCGCTGGTTATCTGTAGCATTCAGAGCAGAACAATAGTTGTGTAAGGGATGAACGCATTCTAATGGGTTTAGAGGCTTTTTATGTTGTGTAGAGTGTGTTTCCAGGCAGTTTAACAGCGGAATGTACGGTTTTGTGTGAACATCAGGGTGAGTGAGAGGGCATTAAGAGGTCAGCGTTATCTCCAACCCCGCTGTAATGCAAACACACTAACACCAAGACATATAAAGCAGCACACTGATGTGAAATATTTAGAGAAAATCTAGCATTGTATGTGTGATATATGGACAGTAGAGCTTTATCATTGATTTATGGGACTGGTTAGAGTGTTGAAGTGATAAATTTACTAATGTAACACACAGAGGGTTATGTGTGAAATGCACCCAGACCTTCCAACAACTCATTATGCATTTTATTACCAGAAAATTGTCTGATCTTTTTGACTGACTCTTGACTCTTTCTTTCTCTCTCTCCCGCTCTGTCTTTTGTTTTTTTTTTCTATCTTCTCTCCCTCTCTGACCCAGTAACGCATCGTTTTGGGTAATAGATCGAACACTAAGCGCGCTGGATACACATATATAAAGCCACATAGATTGGTTCTGTGCGTCGATATGTGTTAATTGTGCTAGCGCCTTCTGTGTGTGCATGTTAGTGTATTTAAAGTGTGTTTGTATGGTCTGCTGGTTGTCCTGGATTTTGTTACTGACCTGGCTGATCTCTGGAGTGTGGAACGGGTAGGAAACAGTTATTGCACCTTTGATGGATACAGCAGGGACTTGACCGTACCGCTGCATGTGTGGGATTTGTACAGTACTTACCCTGTTTTGCCCTAGTTTATTGTCCTTGTAACAGAACTCCTATAGCTCTCCCATGGTGCATTGGAGCAACCTGCTTATCATGACCCATCCTTACATATGGTTGTTCAGTGACATCTCGTTTTTCTTTCTTCCTTTTTTTTTTTTTTTTTTTTTTAGTGACAAAGACATCTACATTTGGGGGAAAAAAAAGTAAACACTGTAATATTTCATAACCACAGTAACTATGGCCAACCTCATCTGACTGTGAAGATCTTATTTTAACACTAACCGTGATCTTTTCCTAAATCTTACCGAGTTGTTTTTGCATCAAAGTTTATAACCCATAAACACCCAAACAGCCACAGATGACCAAAACCATCTGATTTATAACTTCTGATCAACTAGTTTTATCAATACATGTCAATGATTGGTATAAATTGCAGTTTGTCATCTTTTCATGGTCATCAGTTCAGAGGCTCCGTAGTTACCGTGGAAACACCGCCACTGTCAAAACCCATGGGGTTTATTAAATGACAGTGAATGGACACACTTGGTTTATGTTCAGTTAATGATAGATTTTATTGAAAAATTCACTTATTCTTCATTTTCTCTGTTTTGATATAATAACCCTCAACTTTAATCGGAGCTTTTATGAACATCTACATGATCAGTGAATAAAATATAGGAAAATACCTGAAGTTCAGTGAAAAAATGCTTAATACAGAGGATAATGTCATAATAAATGGTGATAAATCTCTTAAGAAAGGTTAAATATAGAGAAAAATTTATTCAGGAACTGACACAAAAGTACCACTGGGTCTTTATGGGTTAACCATGTCCTTATCGTAACCTAAAAGCCACAGTGACTGTGCTCATTTTTACATTATCTGTGTTTTTTTTTGCTTCACCAGCCTCCATCATTGTGTGGAGTTTCTTCTGCTCTAAGTAACAACTGATTGGAGGTGAAATTGAATTTCTGCAATTATGACCGACTACTGAGCATTAAAAACTATCTTGAGATCAATCCATGTGTACGTAGCAAACTTCACTTTCCCTTTCATGGACAGACTAATACTGCACAACCTTGATATTTGTTGAGAGTTTTAAGCTTTTTATTGTTTAACTGAATTAACCACAGCAGGTCATTTGTTCCCAAATGTGGGTTCTTTTCTACTTTCCTTTCTGCAACAATGCCCGTCATCCCGTCCTCCATTGTATCACACCTCTTCCTGCTCCTCCTCTTTTCTTTCACCTTCTCCCTTCCTTCTCCTCTACCTTCTTTCTCCTTCCTCTCCTTCCCTTCATCCTCTTCTCATCATCCTCATCAGGCTGCTTTATAATGCAAATCAGTGTTGGATCAAATCACTTAATTAAGTTTTAGCGTGCCAGTTTTCACCCTCACTCACAACCGCACAAACAATAACACACACAACTACACTCGGCTTTCTCCCCCACACACAGACACTGCTGGTGGTTCTTTGGAATAACCATTAGTATTCTGGGCTCTGAATCATACACACACACACACACACACACACTGCAACCAGGCAGCAGAAGAGTCTCTTTAAGTGTGTAGATAAACAGAGTTGAATAGCGGGGTCTCTCCAGGCCATTAGCCTGCAGTTAGCATCTCAAACTACAATCTGGCCCTCCACTTCTCAGCTGATGATGCCAAGGGCTTCACCCCTGTGGCTGCTGAAACGGCAATGTATGAGGTCATGGTAATGACAGGCTGCAGATCAGGGTCAGAAACTGATCTTATGACTGAACTAAGTGAACCGCATGCTTCATGTGTACCGTACTATATTGGCAAATGTAAAATACACTTAAAACAGTGTCACTTTAATCAGTAAAGAGATGTGCAAATCTCTATATGAAGATTCCCTGATATTATAAACCCTATTAATCCATACAAAAGGAGCATCTACTGATATGAATAGTTATAGTTGCTGGTAAAGGTTAAAGAATTATGATTAACATGCTTTACTATGCCTGTTGAGAAATTTAGAAATTCATAGGGATTTTCTCTTTATTTTACCCATACTGATACACATGCCACCTAGTATTAGCATGTAGCATATTAGTTGCAGTGAGTTGACATTGCGGGTGCTCAGGGACCAACTCCAGATCTTCATCAGCACCGTGGTCAAGGGCACTGACAGGAGAATTAATTTATACTGTATGTACCTGTTTTAATGGTGGTCCATTTGCTGTGAGGCAGAAGTGCTAACCATTATGCCACAGCACGTAACTGTAACTATGATATCATACAGCACTTTGCATACTGTGTTTTACATTTCTCTTCTATTTATAATGTACATATTCTTGAGTGTTTGTATATTTTTTTCATCTAGCCGAGAACTACCTCTAAGAAAAATTCCATTATGTGCACATAATGACAATAAACATCCTTGAATCCCGAATACATACTTTTAACAAATAATTGAAGGCTATTTCCACACTAATACATTTTGTAATAAAAGTGCAGTGTGCCATATTTAGTGAGATGTACTAATGTAAATTTAGGTGGTGTCCGGTTGGGGTGGTGGTTAGCACTTCTACCTCACAACTATACATGTTCCAGGTTCAAATCCCATCGAAACATGGTCTTGCTGTGTTATGTTCTCTACGCAAGAGGTACATATAGTGTTAATGTTTGGTGCTGAGATGGGTAAAATGCAGAGACTGAATTCTCCTACAGGGATAATAAAGTGGCTTAACCTTAACTTGAACATTCACCATCCTCACCCATGCTGGCTGCAACAAACAAGGAAGTCTCTTGTAAGACACAGTGTGTGTTTTGTCCGTTCTGGGCTTTTTATTGTTAAGAGGATGCGGACTTTGGTTTACACTCAAACACACTGTGTAACCTGAACAGTGGCAATAAACCGGAAAAACACAACAGGACGTCTATTTTGTAGAAACACGGTGCTACATCATGAGGTGGGACACTTTTTCTGTAGATTTAAACAGACTATTCAAAGACAACGAAAAAACAACAGTCCTTATTCTCAGGCAATTATATATACATATAGTGAAAGTGTAATTAATTCAATGTTTGCACTTATATCTTCTTAAATCCTTTAAAAAATGTAGAGGGTTTGTATGTTCACACCTAACATCCACACTAGTTGTAATTTAATGTAACTTGTTGTTTTATAGTGATGTTGCAAAGAAGGTACAAAGTCTTAATTAAAATGTATTAGCAGTTCACTAAAACACAGAGTCTATGATTTGGTTCCTTTATCTTATTTAATGAAGTAGAAATACTGTAAAGGGTTATTTAGTATGCACAGATACTGACCTAAGTGGTTCTGCACATACGGAGACTTGGACATGAACCTTACCATAACATCTGCCCTAGTTATAGATAAATAAACTCCAGTGTGTTCTCAATGCAATTATATCAGCAAATGATACTCTAATTGAGCAAAAGAGAGATGGAGTCGACAGCAATTTGCCTCAAGACATTACTTATCAATTCTGCTGATTGCTTTCATTCATATTTCTGTCAAAAATGAGTTACCCTTATTAGGTTACTGACTTATTAGCTTCAACAAATTGACTGTAATTCACCTTAATGGATGTCTGTATCACTTTGGTTGTTAGAGTAATAAGGTTGTGAGTTTGACTCTTCTCTATTTCATTGTCATTGTGTTTCTGTAAAATATGTGCATGTTTGGGATTATGTTTGTTTTTCTCCCAATTTCTGCTTTTTAGTGGAACAGATTTGGTTAAAATACCAACAAATAGCGAGAGATAATTATGTATTTTATCCGTATGTGGTTGAAAAATGAAAAATCATTATGCAGCACTGATCTCCAGTACCATTCAGATGGACAGTAGAATCATTGCTTTGATGGTTTTATTGTTCCTTCTACCATTAGCCAACAATGCCCTCCATTATTTTCTGAAACAACAGTGAGAATTGCCCAACAGGCTACGCACCATGGTTTCATAAAAGACTCTGACCTTTCTGCAACTTGTTACTGTTTGGCCCAAAGGGGAATTTCATGGCGGGGGGTAAGATGTTTACTGTTGCCATGTTTCCAGTAACATTACAAGTGGCTCCGGATAAGACCGCCAGCCAAATGCCTAAACTGTCAAAGTAAATAACTTTTCCATTTCAAAGAGAGCTATTCCAATTAAGGAAAGAAGGATGGAAGAGCAAGAAAGAGAGGGCGAAGCCACAGAAAAGAACGAAAGGAGGGAGGGAGGGTAGGATATGAAGGGGGAGGGGAGGGGAGGAGAGAAGGAGTGAAAGTCATTGCAATCTTGTCGGATTAAAAAAGAAAAGAGGCGGAGGTGGTATGGAAACAGGAAATCAATTGTTGGGTCAGCGTTCTGCTCCAGCTCCGTTTGAAGCAGGACTGTGTTTATGTGGGTGAAGCAGAGGAAGATCATGGCCAGGATATTGAAATGTGCTGTCACAAAGATGGAGGTCAAGGACAGGGGCTCCTCACTTTTTCTGTCAAGCAACTACTGAAGTCAGACAGCATTTTTTTCAAGGCAGTAAGTCTTGAGTTGAGTGTTTTCTGGTCATTTCACCTCCTGATGATCCACATATCTTCTATTAGATAAAGACCTCAACAATCACCGGCGACCAAAACCATCTACTGATCTAAACTGTTTAATACCTGTTGATCCATAAACCCGTATGTATACACAGACACATAAACACATGTAATCAAAGCTGCATTTCTGGACTTATACGGATTATTGATCTTATTATGGACCAATAAAGAGAGAAATACAGATTCTAAAAGGAAATAAAAAGTCTGCGAGAATTATACTGATTCGCAGTAATGTTTAAAGACCCAAACAGCCCCCGAAGACTAAAAGTATCTACTGATCTAAACTGTTTAATAACTTCTGATCCACTAATCCTATCAATACATGTAAATAATTGGTGTAAAATACAGTTTGTCATCTTTT
>JAPQRQ010000015.1:27717682-27727955 GCA_037367365.1 Apogon talboti
TTATGTTGTTGGAATATTCTAAAACTAATGGTCTTTTCACTGTACATGTGTTTTTCTTGTATTTTTGAAATATACTTCTTGGATTTAAAATTTTTTTGGGTCACTTTTGGGTAAGGAACCAAATATGGTAACTTCACTGACCTTTATTTTCTACATTACAATAAAAAAGTTTGAAATATTTCACAAAAGTAATACATTCGTGTTATATCCTCCAATAACACTTTATCAGATTTCACTAAGGGTGAAATGTTGAATGTAAAATATGCTAAAACTAGTAAAATAAGAATAAATACAAGATATATTAAAACTGATAAAAAACAGATGCACAGTAATAGGATAAATAGCACCTAAAACACAACCAGAAGATAAAACCAATAAAAGTCTCACACTTGTATTAAAAACCACTGCAAATAGGTGCGTCTTTAAAAGGGATTTTAAATGCTCAATGGACTGTGCACATTAAGTGCCCTATAAAGGGTTAATATTATCACAGGTTAACTGGGCAAAAATATTTCAACAGTCCGAGTAAAAATATTTAAAAATATATCTATGTGTGTCAGTAATTGCTCTCTTCCTGACTTCCATTATTCTGTCTTTGGCTTTGGGATTTCACAGTGGAGCTGACGGTGAGGTAGAGAATGTCAAAGGTGGTTTATAAAGGGTAATGAAAATGCCACGGATACTAACACAGAGAGGTATCATTTTATGCAAATCACCAGAAAGGTCACCCTCCTTTTTTGTTCTATGAAATATACATTAAAGTGCGGCCTTAATGCTATATGCCGTTTTAGTTCCTCTTCCTTCCTCCGTTCTCACCTTCCTTTTTTCTTGCTCTTTCTTTGTTTTGCAGAAGCACGATGCCCAGTTTACAGGTATCCAGTTGGTTGGCATGCTGCGGGGCATCGCCTCAGGCATGAAGTATCTGTCAGACATGGGCTACGTTCACCGAGACCTGGCAGCGCGAAACATCCTGGTCAACAGCAACCTGGTGTGTAAAGTTTCAGACTTCGGCCTGTCCCGAGTCCTGGAGGACGACCCGGAGGCTGCTTACACCACCAGGGTGAGCTGGAACACAAACACCAACCAAGAACATAACCCATACTTTATATATACACTGTATGGACAAAAGCATTCGGACACATTCAATTCAGAAGAAAATTCTACCATTAAACTTTAAGGAAATATTGATGTTTATATCTCAAATCATCAATCTGTAGCCTGATGTGTCCCAATATTTTTGTCCATGTAGTTTATAAACATTAGTATTTCCTTAAAGTTTAATGGGAGATTTTTTTTCCTCAGTGAGATGTGAAGAAAGTAGATGGTTAGTTGTAGTAGAAGATTATTACTTACAGTCAGAGCACGAAAAATATATTAGAAGTTTAGAGGTGGAGCATTAAAATTCATAAATTAAAAAAAAAAAAATCAATGTTGAGTGAAATGAAATAAAAACCATCTCTGATGCATTTTGGGAGCAAAGATAACAATTTATACAAAACTAACCAATGCAATGATATTTATCACAATATAAAACTATATTATAACATTTATCATTATTGTTTTGTATCCCAGACCCCTGTTAGAAAAGAAACACCTGAATCCAACATGTCCCAATACTTTTGTCCATATAGTGTATATTACAGTGCTTAGTGTTACATAAATCTGCTTAGTAGTTGAAATGGTATATTAATATGTTCACTGATAGGTCTGAATAGTGTCAAAGTGCACTATAGCACAATATTTCATGAAGTTTATACTCAGTACAATCAATCCACTCTGCATATTTTATTTCTTGATTTTATTGCTTCCTATCTTTCTACTTAACATGTCTTAACACCACAAGACGGATTACATTCATTATATCAATTAAGCAACACATGCCAGATTTGACTCCATTTTCCTTCGTTTTTGAGGAATATTGTGCGTAATGATACTACCAAACCCAGACCGTAACAGCTTTGGTAATGTTTCCCAACCAGGGATAGAGTATAGAGGTTTTTTTTTTTTTTTTTTTTTTTTTTTTTATGAGTAACTCTTCTAACTTTTTGCAATTCTGTGGAAAATATTGGTGCTTTACCTCACTTTAGTAATGCCTGAGATGTGTCTTTCAGCACTTCTAAAAGCAACACTTTTAGTTGAGGGAAAAGAAAAATGAAACTAAGACCAAAAACCTCAAAGATAGTTTACCAGTCCGGCGGTGCTGCCCTGCTGATGAAAAACAAGTGGGCAAAACAGCATCAGTTTGTGAATATTTGCACTGAAAATATTAAAAATCACTTCTCTCTACATGCAGTTTACTTGTTTAACTTCTTAACATGCAGATCACAAAGTGAAATCCATCAGGCACACAGCGCTCCGGGCATTCAGCTGCACTTCATGCACAGTGTGTGTGTGTGTGTGTGTGTGTGTGTGTGTGGTCATCTTCATCATAGGATCCTGTGGTCCAGACCATGCGTGCAGCCCCTTTAAACATGGTATAATTTGCTGGCTGAGAATTGCTTGTCAAATAAACAGTGAGCATTCCATTTGCCTTTCTCCCAGAAATACATAATCTAAAATAATAGGACAGAATAATAAACTCCATGTTACAGTAACTGACAACGCTCTCCGCATGCTAGCAGACTCCCATCAAAGCCTCTCTGAAACATCTACTCTCTTTTTTCAATGCAAAATAGCACTTAGTCTGTGTGTGTTACTGTGTACGAGTATCCAATTTGTGTAGAGCACCAGGTAGGCACAGTTAGAGAGAATGTTTGTCTCTCTGTGTTCTAGTGTGAACCTTGATGTGTGTCCTGGTCAAAAACAAAGTCAGATATTTCACCCGACCACATTTAGCTTTTATTACCACACAAATTCACTGTAGAATCATTGATACCACACACAGGGTTCCCGCGGGATCTTAAAAAGTCTTAAAAGTCTTGGATTTACAAATCTGCATTTAATACTTTAAATAAAGTCTTTTAAAAGCATTCAATTTGATGTGGTAGCTCTTAAGTTACGTTTTCATAAACTCGTTCACTGTATTGTGTTTAAATGTGTCTGTTAAATGTCCAATCCAATGAAAGGAAGTAACATTAGTCGACTCAGCTCCAACCCGACAATTTATATTGAAATTAGGAACCAGTTATCGCTAACTTTGCAGCTCCCAGTGAGGAATCAAGGCGTTGGAGTAAATAAATACATTTACCTAAATTCTAGGAGTCACAAATTTTTACCAGTATGGCCGTGACAGGCATTAAATACTGTTCTTACTACTATAAAAAGTCTTAAATTGAATTTGTAGAAACCTGTAGGAGCCCTGCACACAATGCTTAAGCAATGTCAGCATTAATGTCACATTTATTTCCGTCCAGAGTTGCATTAAGTTTTGGCCAAAGTCTTGTGTTGATGATATTAGCTTCAGACTGTGAAGAGTCTCCATCACATCCCACAGATTCACAGTGGGGTTCAGGTCTGGACTCAGCCAAATGAGCCCGATGGACCCTTGAATTATTCTATCTATCTGTTCTCAAGTCCATTAACAGTTGTCTGAAGCTTCTCGCTACATCAGATAGGGTCACCAGTCTACATTTTTTTTTTAGAAATGATCTGCCTCAGAGGTTAAATGTGCTAAATCTTACATACTTTAATAAGATCAATTGGAAAACAAAGGACAAAAGTGCTGGTTAGCTGATGTTTTAAATGTATTTGATAAACTGTATATTGGTTTGTGTACATTTCCAGTACAAAGAACCTGTAAAGTGAATGTATTGTAATGTGACAGTGTTTTGAAGTAGATCTAGTGGCTCTGAGACAAAAACTCCATTTGAGCAAGACCCATTATCTCATTATTTCTTAGAATTTCACATTTTATATTCTTGGAAACTATAGTCAACCAGCATTTTTGACTTATTTTTCCATTATTAGTGACTTAAACTTGGTAAAGTTTCACTACTTTTATTTTAGAGGATTTTTACTTATAAACGAGTGTGATTTTCCAAATGACAGCTGTGTTTAGTCCAGGTTTTTTTTTGGCCAGAAAGTGTATATTACAGTCTAAGCACTGTTGGTTCTGAGTTCGATTCCCTGGTAGATGAGGGCCTTTCTCTCTGAAGTTTAAAAAAATGTATGCTAGGTTGATTCTCCTGCCACTGGTATACATCTGAAGTCAGTCCCTGGCAGATACTGCTCCTCGTAGGTGTGCTAGGATGGGTTAAATGCAGATGTTTCTCTACAGGGACCATAAAAGCTAACTGTACTTAACTCTAGTTTTAGAAATGTATGTTTGGACCAGACCGAGTGACTTGGCCATGACTCTGTTAGTTTTGGCTGCCGTTAGCCTCCTGTCTTCAGCTTCATTTTCATCATTTGTCCTGGTTTTCAGCAACAATGACAAATGCTGTTGACACTATAGAGAGAGATAATCCAAGAAACTTTAGATTAGTGTATGCAGCTACTTATTTTCTCTTCCAGTATCATCCATTTTCGTCAGAGTACTCTACACTATAGGGGCAAAATTAGTGGGACAGAATGAATTCAGGTCTTTCAGTTTTTTATCGTTATGACTATTGCAATAAATGTTTTTACTTTGTTTTTAGGGTTAATTTAGTTTATTTTCCTCAACAATTATCAGTATTATTATTATTATTGTTGTTGTTGTCATTATTGTTATTTATTTTATTATTATTTATTCATTTATTTATTTATCTATTTTTATCATTATATTGGTTTTAAATGTTCTGCTTCCAGATTTCTCTTTTTTTTTTGTCATTTTCTGACCGCAAATAATATCTTTAAACAACATGTAGCTTTCTGGTTTCTTCAACTTTCACTCAGGAAGAAAAATCAGCTTTTAAACTTGCTACGGTGACTGACTTGAACATTTTAATATTTCGAATCAGCAGGAACAGGAAGTCCTACAAGCTGTAGGTGTGACGTGTCCCATTATTTTTGTCCATATACTGCATTTATATTTGTAAGCGTGTGAAAGCAAAACAAACCCTCCTAGTTGAAAGTCACTTTTTTTTTTTTCTAAGCAGCTCTTCGACACAGCATGAGGCAATATGATCTCCACAGAGCCAGTTAGCGTTATTTTGATCTATTGGAACACTTTTACCTTTACAGTCTTGTATGCATTTTAGAGCACTGCACCTTATGCTTCACATATCATGTATTCAACTTGTGAGATACTCGTGTCTTGATATAAATATATGAATATACTGTATATTTACTGTTCATTCAACTGTTTTTCAGGGAGGTAAGATCCCGATTCGGTGGACAGCCCCCGAGGCCATCGCCTATAGGAAGTTTACATCTGCCAGTGATGCATGGAGTTACGGCATCGTCCTCTGGGAAGTGATGTCATACGGAGAGCGGCCGTACTGGGAGATGTCCAATCAGGATGTGAGTACCTCCGCCACAGCAGCAGATGAGGTACATATCTATTCTATCATTTCCATTGTTCGATCATGTCTTTTCTTTCACATATCAAGGTAATAAAAGCTGTAGATGAGGGTTACCGCCTCCCCCCGCCCATGGACTGCCCTGCCACCCTCTACCAGCTGATGTTGGACTGCTGGCAGAAGGAGAGGAACAACCGGCCTAAGTTTGAACAGATAGTCAGTATCCTGGATAAACTCATCCGCAACCCTGGAACCCTCAAAATCACAGCCAACACCACATCCAGGTACCTTACACATACTTTTATTTTTATTCTGTTTGTTATCTGTGTTACAAATGATACTGCCTTGGACCAGTTTTGTATGCAGCTGTATGTAGATAGGGCAATGCCAGCAAAAAAAGGGGGCTCCAGGCAACTGGCAGTCCAATAGTGTGGCATCTGGCAGAGCGAACACCTTCCATACATGTCACCCAGCCTTTGTTTTTGCTGGCCATTGCATTTTAAACTCATTTGGTGATGACGAAGCAGTGGAGCAGTGATGGCAGTTGCAGTTTCCCAGTTATTAATGTAATGGACAATAAAAAAGTTGAAGGTTTCCAGCAGGGAAAAAAAAAGGGGGGGGGGGGCTCTTCCCGTCTTCCTTTCTTCATATGTGGCTGTTTATTTTTGGAACCAGGCGATACAGGAGTTCGACACAAACATTGCCTTCCTGCTTCCTGTCTTTCCAGGGTGTTATGTGAATTGTAGCTCATGACATTACATATTCCCACATTAATTACCCAAAACCATTTAAATTCTTATTTCCAATTTTTACACTTGATTACAATTTCCATGTTTCGCACCCTCTGATGGTCTTTCCTGGAGCCATCATTCTGTCCCATGGGGCTTTGGGGTAGCCACCAGAGCCTATGAAGCATTGTCAATTCAGGTTATGGAGGCGGCGTAGGCACTTGGTCTCCAGCAGACGACTGTGGTATTATGGAGACGTCAAAGCTCATAACATTGACTAATGATTTCTTAAGAAAGTGGAAATAGGTCCCTTGGAGTTTGCATGTAATTTTCCTGATTGGCTTTTAACACTAGGCGAGCACAGGCTGGCGACACAGGCGAGAGCGGTGATTTATTAGGGCTGTGTGAGTATCTGAGTGTGTGAGTGTGGTGGTGGCAGTTGCACAGCGGGAGCAGCTGCACTCGGCTCTACACACCTCGTTTGTCTCAGGGCTGTCCCGGCTGGCTAATGGAACACCCCCTCCTCGGCAAGCCCAGACCAAAGTCTGGGACCAGAGTTGTGCATCTGGGGGCTTCAGGGGGTGGGACCCATTCAGAGTTTACTGTCCCTGCATGTGGATGGAGAGGGATTGGGGCCAGTGTGCAGAGGTTGGCTGTTGGCAGAGAGACTAATTATGGGCCAGTGGGAGTCCAAGGAAGGTTACAGGCCACTGTCTATCAGAGTTTATTTACAGGGTTTAAAAGATGCACTATATAAACCTAAACACTGGGACCTCCTAGTCCTGTTGGTTTGACATATTGCTGTGATAAATACGCTCATGTCAGTCGTCAATAATTATCATGATAAACGTCAGTAAAGTTTAAAGCCTGATTTTTCATCCTGAGTGAGAGTTGAAGAAACCAGACGGTTACATGTGGTTTAAAATGATTATTTATGGTTTGAATATGACAAATATTTCAGAAATCTAGAAGTAGAACATTCATTCATTTATTTTCCAAACCGCGTGGTCCTCAAGAGAGTTGACTCAGTGCCGTAGTTTTTTCCAGCTGCCAGTGGACTAAGGAACACAGTGGACATGTCGCCAGTTCATCACAGCCCATCACAGAACATTTAAAACAATTACAATGAAAACAATGTCAACATGGAGGAAAACTTTAGTAAAAGTATTTTAGATAACAACGCTAAAGGTGAAATAAAAACATTAACTGACATTTATTACTATACAATTCTATGATAGCAGTTGTTATGACTACCAGGCCGATGTTATTTCTTAATTTTATAGATAACCAGCACGTAACCTAGTGATTCTACATGTTGCACTAGTCATGAAAACATGACCTAAACTCATCCATTAAACATAATATAGCATAGCATCTGTCAATCATTTTTACATAATATTAGAATTGAAATACCTGAATTCAATGTCTTCTCCTTCTTAATAATAATAATAATAATAATAATAATAATAACACATATTAGCTCTTCATCAGCAGTTATTAATGCTCTATTTTGTTTTCCCAAAATGGTAATCGTTGCTTATTGAAAGTAATGTTTATGCTGCATATAAATTGCAATCCTTATATATTTTGGTAACTACAGTATGTGCCTTATACGATGGTAATAAGACTGTACTGAGCAACAGATTTTAAGATTGAGGCAAATATGTTAATGGACTAATTTTTATAGAATATTATCAGGTTGTGATTTATTTTCCAATTGCTTAAACGTAATCTAGGGATAACTATGAGTAATCCATAAAATGTAAGCTTTAAGTTTTAATAGTTAGGGCTGTAATTGGAGTTGACACAAAAGCTCACCTGTTCTCTGGGAGAAAGAACCAGGACTGGGCTGAAATGTGTGCAGTCGAGCAACGCAGGATGAAGCCAAAACATCTGAGCAGAGGCAGGAAAATATATGTATGGAGGAAGGAGAATGCAATTAATCGACAGAATCTGGACCAAACATGTTTTAATATAGGTTAAGTTGAAACATCTTTTGTACACATGCTAAAGCTCCACACTGGCCAGGAGTCCGGAGCCAGAATTATGCATGCTTGAGTGGAATCAAATTAAAATGTCACACTTCAATCAGTTTTGCTTGATCAATTCCATCAGACCACCTGAGAAGTATATTGATTAAAAGTACATTAAAGCCATCACATCCAGCAGATACCAACTGGCTACTAATCATCACTTTTCGTGTCACGGTTTGGGAGGTTGTAGTCTGACCTCCATGCAGTTTTTTTTTTTTTTTCCAGTAACAAAGTGAAAGATGAATTCCTCTTACACTTTTCTTCCACACATGTATCTGTTCAAGTTCTTCTCCTCGTCCACCTCTCCCGTTTTCCCTCGAGAGCTCTAAAACAAGAGACTATACAGCCCTGGTTATTTAGAGGTCAGAAGTATGAAATATGGAGCAAGGGAATGTAAAGGAGAAAAGGGTAGACTGTCTTTACACTTACTTCTACTTGAGCAGTATTTTCTGAGTTCCTGGAGTTAGATCCCAGCCCCACTCCACCATCAGACAGATTTCTTTCCCCTCTTTATTCTCAGTGTTTCTGTATCTGTGCTCTCTCTCTCCAATCATCTTGTCTCTTGTGTTGCCCTGAGATGTTGCCGAAAATGTAACTGCAAAGGAAACAAAGAAAATGATAAGGGAAGGGAAACAAGGTCATTTGCAGTTTACCTCTCGGAGGATACAGGAGAAGGGGAAAGAAAGCAGAGGATAAAGGGAGAGTGGAGATCACAGGAGAAAAAAGTGAAGCAGTACAGGAAAGTGAAAGGAGAGGAGAGGATCAATAAGCCAAAGCAGAGCGGCAGAACATTCATGTTCTTGCAGCTCAGACGTTATAAATAAGACATCTTTGATATATGTTTTATATTAGTATAGCCTACAGTTTTTTGGGGGGTTTTTGCCTTAAAATGGATAAATGAAAACCAGGAAAATAACCACCACCAACATTCTTTTATTCCACATTTTTCACAGTAAATAGTCTTTTCCCCCGAATTTCTTCCATTAAAAAAATATTTCTTCTGTCCTCTCAGGGAGATTCACAGACTTCCCTCTCTTTTTTTCTCAAGCCATTCCCACTCTCCAGGCCCAATTCCCCTCCTTATTCTACAAACCGGTCTCTCCAGGGGGTCCTGGGGGGCCCCTCAGCATTTTGACAGGCCTCTGATCTGGCAGGAAAAGACTCAATCATTATAACAACACCCACTCCACTGCCTCAAATGCATCCCTTTTCTTCCATTTTTTCCCTCTTTTTCCTGTTGCTGTTGGAGATGTCATCTCGCCTTTCTTCTCTCGCTTTGTCGGCTTAGTGTAGTGTGTGTTTTGTCTGTGTTTTTGACAGCTTGATGCTTCTCTATTATAACATTGTTCTGATTGTATTTGCCTCTAAATAAAAAATGTTGCATCAATGCAACAAAAGGCAGACTGAATATTTATAGTGTGTCAGTTGCATGATACCTCTCATCGCTAACAAGACAGAAGGAGGAAAGAAACATATAACGACAACAGCTATGGAACTTTAATTAACAATACTGGAATTTAACATTTTAAAAGTCGCTGTGCTAGTGCTTAATACAAGGTCCCCTTAAACTCTTTGGTTCCTGTACTTCCACCGATTTTGTCCAAATATGGTCACTTCTGGCTATAAAAAGCCAACCTAGTGACAGCCAGGACAAACCAATGGCTCATGTCCTCTTTTCTCCATCCTCTAATTATATACAGTCTACATTAATCATTTTACTTTACTGTGCATTACTTACATTAATTAGCCGTAAAAAAAAATGCATAACCTAACCATAACACAGAATAAAAGATATTTACAATAAAATGTCAATTCTATTGTCCTAAATAACAATGGCCAAGCATATTGTATGTATTTCCAGTGTCAAAATATGCATTTTTCCTAAATGCATGAAACAATAAACAAGTGAAATGTTTTTTTTATTTTTATTTTTTTTATTTTGGGACTATAAATTCTGCGGCATCAAAATATCTCAAGTGTAATTCCAAAGATACAGAAAATAGTCAACCACAGAGAAGCATTCAGGCTAATTCAGACTCGCATTCTATATTTAGGATTTGATTTGATTTGATTTGATTTGATTTGATTTGATTTGATTTGATTTGATTTGATTTGATTTGATTTGATTTGA
>JAPQRQ010000015.1:27747166-27759065 GCA_037367365.1 Apogon talboti
GAGCATTTTTAAGAAAATTTGGTAATATGTACAAAATGACCATTTTTGAAGCATACTACAGCTTGTATTATCAAGGTTATAAATAGTATAAGTAATAGTAGCAATATATTTATAAATAAATAAAACAAAATTGGCAAAAGTCACACCAAAATGTCAAATTAACATTATTGTAGGTCCTTGATTTGTCTCTTTGAGTGAGAAAAATTATGACTTTTAGTTACAAATTATTATTTATTGAACTTGAAAAATATTTCAGAAATCTAGAGGTAGAACTTCAAAAACTGTATTACAGTGATTTAAAAAAAAAAGTTAATGTTGATGTTGATGCAGCACTTTGTGTTTTAGATGACAATAAAAAGAATTAAAATAATTAAATTAATTAAGAAGTCTGGGAGGACACAAGAAATTCACCTGCTTCTTTGGACTCAGGTTGCATATCGTCGTTGTCGGGTGGAAACCTCGTAAGTCCATTTTTGGTCTTTTTTTTTGTTATAAAACGATTCTATTGGTCAGTCTTCACATTGGCCTGACAGTTTTAGAAACATTTACACAATGAAAAGTGATGAAAATGGCTTGTGATGACATCTCTTAACTCCATTCATTTGTTAAGTACATGCATCATTTTTTCACTTTCATGAAAAATAACCAGTTTAGACATACGAGGTTTCCACCCGACAGTGACGATATATATAAATATGATGCAGGTTTAGGGAATCACATGCATTTTCAAGAAGGTTATGGAGTTAAAAATATGATTGACAGCTCTAATCACCAATCACTGATCATATTCAATAACACGTGTCTTCTCTGTCTATATTTCTATTCAACGTTATGGTTTGGACTGACAGGAGACACTGCAGAAGGACAGTTGTTATTGTCATATTAGAGCATCTCTCTCTGATTATGGCTCCTGTATCCTTAACTTTAATGTATTTGATAACAATATCTGTCATTTTGTCCAGTGATGAAGGTGTCACAAGCCACATTCTACACTGTCTTTCTTTTGACCATTGAATTCTGGACCTTTGACACTCTGTCCATAATCCCATTCACATCTGTTTACCAGCTTCCACTCCAACCACTGCCGCCTCCTCCCCCGTTTCCTCCAGGCACATATAGTAAAGCATTTTGTTTCTGATTACGCCTGGTTAAAGTCGATTTGTTGCGTGATTTTAATGTGGAAGATCTGCGCTTTCTCTTCTTTTACCAACTGGGAGGAGATGAGATGTGTCATAGAGGGGAAAGAGTGATGGCCGCTCTGCTCAATGTTGAAAGGCTGACACTATCCAGATGTTCCCAGGCAGATGTGCACGCGGGGAAAACTGGACACTTCCCTCCCCGAGTCAGGAAACAATGAACACAGTATGCTTGACAACGCCACCGATTTAGTTCTGTTTTTATCTGAAACCTCTATAGGATGGAAACCGCTGGGTTGGAGGGGAAAGACAAAGGGAGGTGGTAAGTGTGGAGATGTGGGCAGATAAAGTCAGGGAGGATAAAAGCCAGGCAGGTGTGGTGGAATTGTGCTGCCAGTGTCAGTTCTGTATAGTCGATAAGAATCTCCTCAAACAAAGACATATGATAACAACTGAGGGAAGATTAACCAGCTCCATTCATCATCTTGTTTGGCAGCGCGCTGTTAAAATCTGCCCCCTTAGCTACTTCAGGTACAGACTGGATGGTTCCACTTGGAGGGTAATGATAATGAGAAAACGTAGTCGTGACGTGTCAAATTCATTTCTAACTTTGAACGAGGGTTAATATGCAATCGTCAAAAACACGGCTCTGTGAAATGACTTCCCTCCTTCCTCCCAAGCCCTGACAACTCCCGCTCGTCACGAACGCGATACCACCGTGGGCTTGGATGTAGGTTTAAAGCTGGAGTATCATTCGGATTAAAGCCGTTTTCATGGATCAGATCTGTCCAGTTGTATGAATGTATGCACCTCCAAGAAGACAAAGTTTAACTCTGACTCTGGACCAGTGTTGGGAATAACAAGTTACAAAAGTAATGCGTTACAGTAACAGATTATTTTTGCTGTAACACAGTAGTGTAAGGCATTACTAATCAATTTACTGTAATATTTTATAAAATATTTTTTGTCCATAATTTCATTGTTCAAATGAAAAAAACAAAAGAAAACAGCAAGACCGTGAGACCTTAAGGAATCAAAAATGCATCAGTAAAGTTCTATTTCCTGTTGGTGTTCAGCCAATGGGTGAAGAGGGTTCTACTGTGCACGCACCATTTATGACGAGAGTCTGTATGTAACTCAATAGTAATACAGGAGTCATGTGACATATTACAATTCTGGGACAGTAATATTGTAAGGTAAGGAATTACTTTTAAATCACAGTAACAAGTAATCTATAATATATTCCAGTTTGGAAGTAAACTGCACAACACTGCCTATAATACAGTTGGAATATCTGTCTGCTCAACTGTCATTTTGTTTCTGGAGAATAAGTAATAAATTGTATTTGTGAGTCAGAGCGATATGTGCAGAAGAGAGCGAGGAATAAGAGCAGGAGGGATAGGAAAGGTGGAAAGTTTTTCTGTGTGCTTCTGTACATGTGAGTGTCCTTAATCAATACTGTGGACTGCATGAGTCTTTAAAGGATCCGTGGATGACGCACATCTCAACGGGTGCTGCATGGTTCACAAGGAGCCTCTGTGACCTCTTCAGATGCAATGATTTACAACACAATTGCTCTCCTATGCAGTGTTTACGTGGGTTCTCTCCGGGTGCTCCGGCTTCCTCCCACCATCCAAACACATGCACCAATAGGTTAATTGGTATATCTAAATTGCCCATTTGTGTGAATGTGAGTGTGATTGGTTGTTCGTCTCTATATGTCAGCCTTGCGATGAACTGGCGACACACGTCCAGGGTGTACCCCGCCTCCACCCAACGGCAGCAGCGATAGGCTCCAGCACCCCCGCGACCCTCTCGAGGATAAAGCGGTTCAGAAGATGAATGAATAATAATAATAATAATAATGATAATAATAATGACAAACCAAGCATTTTTTCCATTATATACTACTTCAGTTGCTGATTGAAAGTACAGACTACATAGGTAGGAAAATGGGACCTGGGGGTTTTTGTTCGATGACTGATTGAAAAATGAGTGGAAAAAAAAACCTCTTCAGAATGGCTACAGTGAAACCTTCACAAGGTACATGAAGAGTTCACAATACCTGCCACAGACAAATTTAACTGGTATAATGGCTACTTATTGAGCTTTTCTAGTGTGTAATCTTTGAAGAAACCTAATAAGTGAAAATAACATTGAAAAGAAACATTAATTAACCTGAACAAAAGAACAAAGTAATATACAACAGGGCAGTAAATAAAAGTTAGCCACCTTGTTGAAGCAACAAATCAACACTGGACATCTTCAGACGATCAATGAATGAATGAATGAAGAATAATAATTATAATAATAATACAAACCAAGTATTTCAGACTATTTTTCCTCCATTATGTACTACTTCATTCGCTGTTTGAAAGTGGAGACTATAGGTGGGAAAATTGGACTTGGTTGTTTTTATTTGATGACATTTGAAAGCACATGAATCACAAACCACTCAACTGGTGAAATATGTCCCAGGAAATAACAAAAAGGCATAGGTATCTGTTTTGTTCTGGAAAATGAATGTCCATTATGTGTTGAATGAACTCCATCTGTATATGACAATTTCTGAGCAAGCATCTATCGTGCATCAGATGGACTTCCAAGTACAGATGGAGGGAAGGTGGTGAATTTCCACAAAAAAAATAAAAAAACTGTTATTTTAAAAAGTGTCTCTGGTTTCGATCAACTGTTAACCTGAGAAACGACCAGGAACATTTCTGATTATTTTCTTCCTCCGTTATGTACAATTAATAGGTTAATTGGTAAATCTAAATTGCCCATAGTTTCTATTCTTTTTTTAAATCAGTCTTACGTCTACATAGAGGAGGCTTGTATTATGGTAGACACAGAATGCATTTGTCGTTCATGGAAATGTTGACTCCTCCTTAGGTGGAACTGAAGCATGTGAAGCATGTTTGTTGTGGACCTAAGGAGGCGGAGCTGAGCTTTGCTGCGCTTCAGCGCAATTTAACCTATGCCGATACATTATTTTTTTTGCCATGCATTTGAAGAGTGGAAGATGTCCATCTTAAATACTAATATGTAAAAATACAGGAACATTTTTTCATTTGAGAATTTTTTGTACAGAATCTGAGGGTATGTTGTTGTTCTTGCTAGTCTCTCAGTTAAAACAATGACAAAATAATATAATAATAATAATAATAATAGATTTTATTTGTAATGCACTTTTCATTCAGAGAATCTCAGCGCTACAGCAGAAAAAAGGACAGATTAAAAAAAAAGTTAAAAATTAAGTAAAATAAAAACAAATATCAATACATCAGCAATTATAGTAGTTGCAGTTAGTTAATAGTTAGTGTAGTTAATATGTAGTTAGTTTGATGCCACCACTATCAATGCAAATCAATCTGACGTAAATCAATCAGAGATGATCATTTCTTTCTAATGCAATGGGAAATGAATTAAATATATGACAGCATTGACAGGAGGCCAAATGAAATGGACTGAAGTGACAGATTCTTTGAAAACATCTGACGTGTAAAAATGAAATGTTACAATAATACCTTCAAAGGTGACTTCTTGAGATTCATTTTTGTAATAGAAAATGTCTGTTTGATCAAGATGCAAGTTTTTATGCTGCACGGAAAACACACATTACATCACAGTTAAGAGTCATCACAGTGAATTATTCAAGAAGTCAAACTAGAGCACAGCGGCGGCAGCCAGTCACCGCTGTCCGACGTCAGACACCACAGCCTCCTCTTTTGTCTGCTTCACTTTGCTCGACTCAAAGTCATCACTGACATCATTATAGGACACCTGCCTGCCTGCTGGCGTCACGCTTAATACTAACAAGTGGAATGACAAGTCCAGTGAGGCGTCAAAGCCCCGCCTCTTAATTTCATTCCAGAGGCATTTTAGCCTGAGAGTGGCTGCCTCCGAACATCTTGGCTGATTATCAGTGTCAGGCAGCATGACGGTAGTCGATGCCTGTGTACGTCTGCAATTTGGAAACATGTAGTCGGGGCTGCATAACACCTTGACTGAGAAGCGAGTACAAGATGTGGTAACATTCACACAAGGAGAAATAAATGACATAAATAATGGTCGTAGGAAAACATGAGCAGACAATAAGTGCCTTAATTAAACGTGGTATTCATCATTTTTGGAATGTGATTTTAATAATGATTGCCATAACCAAAGAAATATTGCAATGATCTGACAGTTGACATATAGTTCCATTGCAACAGAGCTACTTTTCTGCCTTTATGGACTGAAAACTGTTCTCAAAAAGCACCAAAGTTTAATCTTGTTCCTCTACATTAGTGGTTCTTAATCTTTGTCTCTCAGGCCCCCTTTGGAGGATGAAAAATCTCCAGGCCCCCCCCAACCCGACAATATTGTAACAGTGGCGCAATTATAACTCTTATTGAAAGAAACATCAGTCTTGTAACAATACTTTTTGCTTTTCCTTGAATAATTTTTGTTCAAATTAAAAATGATAAACTCAACCAGACTGCTCCCTGTGACAATATTTTTCCAAATAAAAATAGGAAATGCACAATTATCTCACAACTATGACAATAAAGTTCCTTTTTTTTTTTTAGAACAACAAACAAATTTTGGTAACAAAGATAAACAGTTGAACAATATCAGTGGCTGCAATGAGCACGTTTACATTGCACATCTCAGAACATTAAAGTGCAAACTGTACAAACTGTGCAAAAACAGAAACATTGCACATTTTTCTTTTCCAATCAAATCCTTGTCCATTCTCCAAACCTAAACTCTTTAGTCTAGTGACAGATCACTATGGCAGTAGATTTGTTTGTTGCACATCCCTAAAATGAGTCCAAGATGCTCCAACACTAAAACATTAGCTCCACCTGCTACATGTTCTAACCTGAAGAACCCCCCCCTGGCAAGCCCTCGCGCTCCCCTTAGGGTGTCCGCCCCACAGTTTGAGAAACACTGCTCTACATCTACAGTCTGTCAAACAACATATGTAGTTTTTACTTGATGGCAACGTTAGAGTGTATAGCAGGAGAGATACACCTCTGAGTTTTGCCTCTGTGGCTCTATAGTGTTTACTATGAAAGGCCTAGTATGTGGTGAAGTAGAAGGTGAAATATGTTATTATGGTTAGTGCTCCATCTCCCATTCATGACACAACTGAGAGACACACAGTCCTGCAGGCATGAGAGGAAGAAAGACGTTCAGCATAAAAACACACATCTTCTGAGAATTAAATGTAGGGATACAAATCAAAGAAGGAAAAGAAAGAGAGGCAAAACAGAGGGAGAATAAGGCAATGATGAAAGAGGGAGAGAGTCTGTTGGAAAAAGGGGGAGCAGAAGAAGAGGGAGAAGCAGATCACACAAAGACGCAGTGTTAATATGTGATCAAGTGATGACTCATACCCTTTTGTCAAAACACTCACATGCGAAGGTGAACACACACGAACACCCACACACAAAGTGTCCTCTGCTCCAGTCCTTTATGAACAGCAGATAAAGCAGACAGGTCATCGCGGACCAAGATGGCACGGTGACCCAACACCACCTCATTCTGTCCCACTGTAATGGGGTGTGACCCACTCCGCCGCCCTATCACAGTCACAGCCATCCTCTGAGTGTTCACCCACAAAACACACACAAGACCTCTGTAAGCCTTCGTTTCACCGGTGTTTCAGGTTTTTGCGTGGGATGCTACGATGTGTGTGACGAGGTGTGTCACAGAGCCCGGTGTGATTGGTCGCCGAGGCAGAATGAGACACACAATTGGTTTCTAGTCCCTTTTTGGATGAATAACAACTTGTAAACAAAGCAAGAGGTGTTTGAGTAACCGGTGGGATTTGTAAGTCAGGTTGTAATTACCTGCGTCATGAATAGAAAATGTGACTGGAGGTAATGAGTGTGGTTTCAGTGGATCCATTGAGGATAAATGGCAAATCAGGTGTCAAAACAAAATACTCCAGTAATCTAATTTGTCTTGTAAATTGTATTACTTAGCAGAAAAGATGCAGACACACAGACACCAGTGCAGCACCTGGGAGGAAGTGAACAGTAGCTCATTGTGTGTTTTATTGTTCAATGTGCATGTACCATTAGATTACTATATTCACTCCTTTTAGTATGAAGAAAATACACATGTGAATACAATGAACACAATCATGATCATCATGACGTATGCAGAGTGAATCTGTTTTGTGTCTAGTGTGTGATACCTTGTGACTAAGAGTGTTTTGAGGATAATGTCTGCTCTTAATTGTGTATGGATGACATGTAATGTGAGTGGATAATGCACAGTGAGCATTTACTTTAATGATAATGATAGCAGAAGCAGACTCAGACTGAATCTCTTTTCTCCTGCTCCAGCTACTCTCTGTACCAACCAATTTTGTGTGAAATTGCTCTAACAGGCAGCATAAAGCGAACAGATAGAGATGAGGATACTCCCAGGTCTCCATTGTATTTAATATAGAGTTCTGGAGCCTCCATAGAAAACACATCTAGTCCTGTCACAAAGGCTTTATTAAGATATGCGGTGATGACAGTGCAATGTTCCCACTGTGATTCACCACCTTCTCATTTCCTATTGACCACATCCAGGGAGACTCGAGGCACCACATGATTCAAGGCGGACAGAGAACAGAAGAGCGCTGCAGATCAGAGTCAGATAGAACAGACCAGAGACATGCATGTATCAGTGTCGCTTTGACATAATGCATTCCCTTTCTCCTTCATTTCATCTCCATCATAACAATAATCATCACTAATGTCTAACCTTAAGCCAAGTCCTCATGACATGAAGGTCCCACCAGGACACACACATATTATTATGCATTTATTTGACTTTATACATTGAATTCTATTCATTTCTTGCAGACTCACCTCAAGATTAATCTTCACTGCACCATGTCTGCAGCTTAACCCTGACCTTTAAACCCTACCAGAATACGACTTAACCCTCAGTTTTAACAGCTTAAAATGGACGAAATCGAATAGCTTACTCTCTCACAAATAAGCAAGAGTAAATAAAAATAACTGTGGCTGTGACTTACACATGCTCACACACTGCCTTGAAATTTTCAACAGCAAGGCATTTCAACATTTTAGTGTTTCAGTTTGGTTTTAGGTACTGTAGATTTAACCAACTAGTTTAGTTTTGTTTTAGTTTTAAGGTGTGTTTGAGGAAAGCCTTGTTTGATATAAATGGAAAAATAATAAGAAAATAGAGCATGAAATCAAATATGATTCACAAATCCGTTGTAATTAAAGGTTCCATGTTGTGGAAAACACTTATTCTTATACATCACTCTATAGCTATAGAGTTATACATAACTCTAATAACCCAGATACCAACACAACATGCTCATGCCCACACCCACAGACTCATACTCTGTGATCTCTTCTTCATGCAGAGCACAGAGACACCACACTGAATCTAAATTCCACTCACACAGGGTTTTCATCCTCTACTGTAAAAAAAAAAGGAGGGGGTGCTGCTGCCGGCGTTGACGCGCTTCTGTGTTACAGCCAATCCGAGAGGATAAAAAGCACAGAAGAAGAGGAGTTAGTCATTATCCTTGCACAAACGTCATCTCTATCATCATCCCAGTCATCTGCTGTGTAGATATGTTAATTAAGAAGTCGGCGGTGGATGACAATTTTTTAAGTGCTTCCACAGGAGGTGAATTCTCACAAAGTTCTCCTTTCTATGTGTGAAAAATTATACTGAGAAAGAGGTGAGGCTCTGAATAAGACCTGTAATAACACCTGCGTTATTCAATCAGATCTACTACAGAAACCCACATGAGCCAAAAGAATGCTTTTTATCCAATAATAAAGCATATTAAAATGGATTACAATGATTCCCTAACATTGTCATCCCTAACGCCAAACCTTAACGGTAAATGTCATTGTTCACCAAGGCACTGGGCATACATTGTGGATTGACCTCCTTCATTACACTGCATCATCACAGACAAATTAAAGGAAAAATTATATAAGAGTCTGATTTAGATATTGAGCCACTAGAGCAGCCTTGACATTAAATCTATATATGTGAGTTCCTTCATTTGATGTTAAGTATGGTGACTGTGAAGGCCTTAGCATATGTGGTTTATTGTCACCAAACCGTTCAGCATCCTGTTGATGAAAGCATTGTCATAAGATGTGGCCCCTCCCCTCAGGTTGTTGTTTTTGTTACCAGCCTGTACACTATATTCACTCTGGTATTACCCTCTGTCTACGATAAATAGATGCGGTCTGTTATGATTTGCATCTGCTGTGGAAAGAGACACATAACACCATCACATGTCCCGGGGTTTGGTGGTCTGTCATGTCACATGTTGGATGCGTACTGAGAGAAGGCGACAGGGTGGTGGAGACATGATGGGGCTGATTCTGTGTCATCCATACCTACAACAGTGATGATGACTCACTGGTTGTCTCTTAACTTTGTCTGTGTTTTCTGTGATATCCAATCCTACACGCACACGCATACACAAACACTCACAATCACAGACGTACAGTAGATTCAGTAGCTCGTGGGCGATATGCTTTGACGCTTTCCGTGATGTGTCCTGGTCTGTCTGGATATTTGCTGTTGTAATCAGACCGTTGTGCTCTCACTCCCTGTACTGCAAACACTGAGCTACATTCATAAATCTGCTCTCATGAAAACAAACCAGGTGCACTTCCGGTGAATCAGCCCGGGCATAACCAGGTGTGAGGCTGTTTTCTGTCGCTGTTCATTTCCATGTTAATTTATAAAAATGCTGCTCTCATTTTGTCCTTTTTTAAAGTGTCAAGTCTCTCATAGGGCGAAGATCTATCTTTGGAAAGGAAAAAAAAAACAAAACACCAAAACAAATTACATACTCGTGTTTTTTCTGAGTGATTAGACACTATACAATGTGAAGGGTTTGACAGTGCTCTCTGTACAGGCTTGCGGGTGTACACATCACCTGCCAAGCCCTAAAAGTCTGAGTCAACAACACGACGGTGGATGATTATCATCTGAGACATCTCCAGGGCAGCTGCTGCAACTGGCTCAGTCCCCACCGCCGGCCATGCCCTTTAAAAAATGCAAGACTCCGGCACACTTACACAAACACACACAACAAGAAAAACAAACTAAGAGAGGAAGTGAGATTTCTATTATTGTAAAGCACATGAGGCACATGTTAGAGGATATCCCTACATTGAAATTCATACACAAAAGAGCTGTGGACAGAGACAGACCTGACACACGATAAACACTCTGCTCATGTTTTTCTTATAAGAGGGATAAAGGTTAAATCTTAAAATAAATAAAAAGGCAAGAAAAAAATAAATAAATAAATATCACAACTGGACAGTTCTATGTGGCGTAGCATTCACTCTTATTCAAGTGCTGTTTAACCCACATGCTTTACTTTGTTCACTAGCCAGATAGGGCTGTCTCTGTGGATTAGTGTTGGCCGGTGACACATAGGGCCAGATTTACTAAGATCACAAATAACGGGTGCAAATTTGCTTGTTCACACTGAAAAATGCACGTGCTATTGATTTGCGTCTCACAGGTGATCAACTAACATTGCCTGACAACAGGTACAAAGTCTTGGAGACCGCCCTATTTAAATGAGGATTTTATGTGCAATACTGGTTGTCGTCATGGAGACAGTACGCTGGAAAAACTGCTCTGGAATACGCCAGCACTAATGGCAACAGTGCGCTGGGACGATCCACATGCAAGGAAATGTAATGTTGGAGGAGTTTTGTCATAGAAGGTATTGCATGGCTCCTCCTTGTGACTGGCCCCAAATCATCCACTAGTTCATCTAGAAGTTCTAAAATGACATTAATGGGTAGGTGATACGTCTCAATTATTTCTTCTTCCATCATTCCAAAAATGTTGACACGAGTAGAACTGATTGGTTCTCTGCGTTGCCTTTGGTTGGGCCGTTAACGCCTCCACGCCACAACAACTGCAGCCAGTTTTGTACGAAGCTGTGCCAGTTAAAACCTGCCTTTCAGACGTGGTAAATATAGACGCAAAATTTAACCCCCCATGACCATGCAGTGACCCCAAAACACCTGGAAAATGTCGGTCAGCAATGCCGTCCAAATCTGGTACGTCAACCCCAATTTGACCTTGAAAATGAATACCAAGGTCAATGCCCGAAGCACTCGTCCGACAGCTTCCAAAATTGCACTTAAATACCAAAATGATGGAGATTGGATAATTTGGTGAAGCGTAAATGCGTTGACACTGATGGACGGAAACACAGACACACAGACAGATAATACTAAAAATACAGAAAGAAAAACCGAAGTTAGGAACACTCATCAAACATGGCCGATTTATGAATGAAATGAAAATATGCCACTGTAATGTTTTCACACACAAATTGATCGTGTTAGTAGATATAGTCATGCAACATACAGTATGTGTGATTTTGTCAGAATAATAACGCCACAAATAAGTACAAAAAGCATCCTATCAGTGCTCATCTGGACACTGGTCCTCATCTGGTCCATCTTACAGGGAGACTAAGATATGAGATATCTTATCAAGCCGGAAAGTTGTGTAGTTTTGGAGTTACAGCTGCTAACAGACAGATGGACCCGATCGCAGACTAATAATAGTAACAATAAGCACAAAGACCTGAAACACTCCACAGACCTGAGCTGATGTCAATGGGTTCTTCACCATCTGCAGCCTCTACAAGAGTCCATATCATATCTATATTATTTATTTCCATAAGGGCAAAATATGAGATTATACAGAATTTAGTCTATAGCACATATATA
>JAPQRQ010000015.1:27759165-27771689 GCA_037367365.1 Apogon talboti
ATTAGTATTATTATTATTACCACTTTGCCACTTGTTTCTGGTAGTACTTTCCAATTTGCAATTGTGTTTTTTTCAGTACTGCTTTTTTAAATACTTTTTTTAATAGTTATGTTATCAGGGTCTCTGCAGGTTTCAACAAGTCAAATTTAAGACTTTTTTAAGACTATAATCAATACAATTTAAAACCCATTTCACATCCATACTGGCAAAAAAAGTACAATAGCGTCTTCAAAAATCGGAACATTTCAAAGGGAGACTGAAGTTTACACATTTGTTTTGAATAAAAGTAGCATTAATACATTTTTAAGACCTTTTAAAATCGTATTTAAGACATTTAATGAGATTTTAAGAGAGTTTTAGACATTTTAAGGCCTTAAATTCAAATTATAATAATTGGATTTTAGACATTTTAAGACTTTTTAATACCCCATGGATACCCTGGTTATTGTATTGCTTTTTTCTTGTGGTGTTTCTTGTGCGTATGCTCGGTGTTGTGCTGCTTTTAGAACTTCAATCTAATCTAATCTAATCTAATCTAATGTAATCTAATCTAATCTAACACTGAATTACATAATTTCTTTATTCTTCTTCTTCTTGCTCTTCAATTTTGTTTTATTTTACTTATTATCTTCTGCCACAGAGCTGTACTTGTTTTCATTCTCAATCAGATGTGCCTTCTGAAACTGACGGCCCCATTGTTTGCCTGGTTATGTGCAGGAGTATGAAGAAAAACACTGTAAAATTTGACAAAACACATGGAAGAGTGCAGAACCTACAATTATTTTTCCCTTTATTTAGATCTGACAGTCACTTCAATTATAAAGACAATAAACTACAGAAAGAAAGGAGGAAAACATCGGCTATTGTGTAGTTGTTTATTGTTTGTGACTTAATTTAACTAAATGAAAGAGGACTATTGGCCTTGGTGGACGACTGCATTCTCTGAATTTTGTTGAAATTCCTGGTTTGTGATGTTTCATAGGAGGAAACTCCAGGGCAGGACCATGGTTTTATCCTTCCAGTGTAAATCCTTCCCCTCCCTGTAACTGCCCACTCTTCCCTTTTCATTTCTGGTAAAAACTGGACTCCAGCTGTGTGCAGCTGCTTTGACGGGGCCTGACGCCATGGTGCATATTCTTTACGCTGTGTTCACCCCTACGGCCCGCCGCGAGGATGTCATCCTCATCAGCTCACTTCCTGGGTTCAAAGGTCAGGAATAAAGGACACGGAGGTGGCGTGTTAATGGCGGCGTCTTTCGTAACACCCTGTTTATCTGTCTGCAGCCGTACAGAGGAGAATTATTACACATATTTATTATTGGAGAACACACTGAAACACAGACAGACCGCTGATATTCGCATGAAGAAGATCTTGGACGAAGGCACGTGCACAGCAGAGCGCACTAAGCTGTCATAATACTGTCTGCACCACAGTCGTGTATGCACAAGTGTTACTGGTTGGCTGGGACTAACTGGTTGGATCTGGAGTGTGAGACTGTGAGTTCGTAGCGCTCACACTGTTTCTGTCACTTTAACAAATGTCCCGTCAGAAATACAACATATCTTTGTTTATTTACAGAGACGTGGAGAATCTAATTAAAGAAGAGGAAGGATGAAAATCACCAAAAAGGCAGAGAAATTACAGCAAGAACTAGACTTTTACTAATACAAACACAATATATCCTGCTGATCTGGAATGTTATCATGATCAATATGTTGTCCTCGATCAGTTATTACAGTAAATGTTGAATCAGTATTTATTTTAAGTTTAAAACACAGATTTTTCATCCTGAGTTGAAAAAAAACCATCCCAGACAATTATTTATATTCAGGACACAATACACATTTCAGAAAACTAGAGGTAGAATATTTAAAATGATTTCAATGAGGATGGTAATGGTTTCAACACTTAAGTAAAATTAAGTGAAAATGAACAGAAGCATTTTATTTTTATTTTTAAAAGGAAATATGAATGAAATTAACCCTACAGATGGGAAATAAATAGATAAATAAAAATCAGAGTATCAACAAGTAATCAAATAAATACACAAATAAATTCATAAATACATACATACTTGAAACACCTATATTTTAGTTATTATCAGGACCTAATGGTTACTTCTGATTTAAAGTGTTTATTTATGGTCAAACTTGAACAAATATTTCAGAAATCTAGAGATAAAATAAATGAAACTATTAATAATAATTAAAACTAAATTCAATGATGACTAAAACCAACTAAAAACTAATTCATTTAGCATTTTGTACACATAAATGAGGTTGTACAGTAAATAAAAGGAGAACTAAAGATAATTATTGCAATGTAAAATTATATTGTGGCACTTGTTTTTGTAGTCCAGCCCCATGATAACAATGAAACAACTGAATTCAGTGTATCCCGATACTTTTCTTCATATTTGTCATATAAAATTATGTTTAAAAAAAAACAAAACAAAAAAAGCATTTTTCAGCCTTTTTTTTTTAGATATTTCATGACTGAAGTAGTTTTCCTGAATTCTTCAATCAATATGAAAACACACAAATAAATCAAGCACCAAAACAACATCAGAATTCAGAATACATAAAATATTGAAAATGATTTTAAATGTCTTATGTGATTTTTTATTTTCTATTCGATGACTGCTGTTTATTACTCTATATGGCATCTGCAGCCCAGCTTTAGTCCAAAGTTATCAAACACACACTGATCATTTCTATTCTGTCTAAAGCAGACATTTTAATTTCAAACATCTGATGGATTTTCATGGTTTTAATATCACACCGATGCATCCATTATTTATTAATCCATATTTACCACAAAACGACATGCTTTGGTTATTACTCTGTGAGCTGCCGCAGTCTTTAAGAACCTGCTCTGGCACCGTTCCCAGCATGCTTTAGACAAAGATCAGAGTAAATGTAATAGCTGTTGAAGAGCCGGTGCTATTACCACTGTGTGTGTTCATGTTAATGGCCTGAGCAAGGCTGTGGATGGGCCTGGGTCTGCGTGGCTGCTATTGACACCCCTGTCCAGACCAGGGAGGATCGATTTTCCATGAAGGCTGAGTGATGTGGAAGGACTGTTGGCTTTGTGATGTCAGCACTTTGTCATCTCCGCCTCCCACTTTTTTGGTCACTTTCTCTGCTCCTTAACCCTTTATTGGGCAAGTGACTACTTTTGGTAATTTCCACATGCATTACAAGATGGTGACAGCAACAGTTCCAGTGAGGACAGTGAGTCAGCAATCTCAGGTCCAATGTGGTCTACAGGGTCTGTAAGGTCCACGTCTGCATGAACAGTAGTGGCTTTTCCATTGGACATATGAGCAAAACTTTACCGATATTTACTAAATGTCGAAAAAACCAAAATGTGTAATGTCAGTTTTTCCATTAAATCACAAATGCAATGATTTGTTTATTTATTCTCGTGACATGTCATAAGAAGTCATTCTATAAACATGACGGACATAAATATCACGTTGATTACAGATATATTCATATTGCTCGCATTCCTCTGTTGTTTTGAATCGAGAATACTCGTTGCCCCTGTGTCCCATACAAAATTAAAAAATGATTCAGTTTCCTGGTGTGTCCACACATACCATGCCATGTTTGTTTTAACCTCCTCAGACCCAGGAGTCCCACAGGTTTTTGAGTTTTGGCTTTTTTTAATTAAATAATTGCTTATATTGAAAACATCATGATGCAACATTTTTTTCAGATGCATTCTTAAAAAATTTTATGGAATGTCATTTGCGGTGGACAATTGTTTCTTTTTTTTTGGGTATAAAGCTGTGAATTTCTTGTCCTCATATGTGGACAGTGGGTCCTAGGAGGTTAAAACTCTTCTCCTTCGCTTGTTGTAACATCCATCAACATCCATTTTTTTTTGTTCACGTGACTCTGGTTGCGCAAAAAGGTACATTGCAGTTTTGTGTGATATGCCAATTTCGCTAGGCCCGATTAAACCATCTCTTGCAAGCGCAAAAACTTTCCATCAAAAAACAAGAGTAGAGATGAAATTATTGTTTTTCCATTAGGCAAATTTTTATACGCAATTTGAGGGTCAGTGGAAAAGCAACTACTGAGTGTACCTGCTTTGTTAGGTACCATGAAGTAATGGTACTAATGTAAGTAATGATGTTCAAAGGGATAATGTGGATGTTGACAGGTGTCTGGATCAAACACTTATGTTGGTCTAATGTTCTAAAATACATGTTCCTTTCACCTTAAATGTGTTTTCCTTTATTTTTATATTTACTTCTTGCAATATGTTTTTTTTTTTTTTTTGTCCACTTACGGGTAAGGAACCCAATACGGTAACTTCATTGATGTTGATTTTCTACATAACAAAAAAAAAATGTTGAAAAATTTTACAAAATTAATAAAGTCCTCTTATGTTACAGTATCTAAGAAGTAGAACATCTAAAACAATTTCAGTGGTGATGCAAAAGGTTTCAACACTGAGTAAAATTCAGTGAAAATAAATAGAAGCATTTAAGTGTTTTAAATGACAAAGAGAACAAAGTGAATTATACAGATGAGAAATAAATAAATGAATAAAAAAATGAAGTAAATAAGTAAGCAACTAAGCAAATAATTACAGACATACGCAAATAAATAAATAGACAAGAACAATGAAACACCTGATTTAATCCATTTTATATACTTTTGGAATGTGCCTTAAACTCTTTTTTTCTCACTTTTGATCTCTTTTTCCTTCCAAATTTTTCTCCCCTTCTATTTTTCCTCCGCACATCTTTGTCTCTCACCTCTATTTTCACTCTACTTGCCAAACACTAAAACTTCCCAAAGAAACACTATGAGTTAATTTGACTTAAACTGGACTATTATCATCAGCAGGACCGGGGGTGTGAAGTCTGTCCACAGTGGCTCATTGTTGTCTTTCACTGACTTCACACACACTTCCACACTGAAGTTCCACTCCACTCCTGATTGTTTCTCTTTGTCTGCCCCTCTGTTGTTGCTCTCTTATCTTCTCCACCCTTCCATCCACATATTAAAGCCATATATCAGCCGGATCAAACCGGTGTGTGGCTGATTTACTGCTGGGTTTCCTCTGTGTCTGTGAGTTTTATGATTGGGGTCGAGGGCCAGGGACGCACCGATACATTTCTGACAAGGTCCCTCTTTGACTACTGGTGTTTCTAGCATTTTTCATGCCTTCTCTCTCAGCGTGACCTCACTGAATTGCAAGGCCACATGTTAATGCCACTTTTGACTTAAACAGCTGAGTTCTGCAGGAGGTTATGGGCAACCAGCTGCTGCATCTGTCAGGAATGAGCACAGCCTCAGGTGGCTGCGCAACATTTGGAGCAAAACTCAGGACTTATCTCTGTTTGTTTCTTTGTTTCTTTCTTTTTATTGTTAAGTAAAGAAGAGTAAAGTAACAAAATGTAAGTTTGTTTCTTTCTTTATTTTTCTTTCTTTCTTTCTCTTTCTTCTTATTGTTAAGTAAAGAACACTAAAGTAACAACATGTAACTTTGTTTATGTGTTTTTTCCTTTTTTTCTTACTTTCTTTCTTTCTTTCTTTCGCTCTTTCTTTTTAAGTTAATAACAATAAAGCAGCAAAATGTAAGTTTGTTTCTTTCTTTCTTTCTTATTATTAAAGAACAGTAAAGTAAATAATGTTTGTTTGTTACTTTCTTTCTTTCTCTTTTTCTTTCTTTCTTTCTTTCTTTCTTATTGTTAAGTAAAGAACAGTAAAGTAACAACATTTAAGTTTGTTTGTTTGTTGGTTTCTTTCTTTCTTTCTTTCTTTCTTTCTTTCTTTCTTTCTAGTATAGCTAGTTTAGTGTGAAGTGGCTTAATGAACTGCATCTCTGGTCAAATGTGATACATGTCACCAACACCAAAACAACCATGACCTTAGCATGTTTCACATTGTTCTTCAAGAATGAGGTGAAAAAGTATTTAAAAAAAAAAAAAGTATTAGCTGCAGAGACATCTGAACAGATCATAGAGAAAGAGTTACAATGGTGTCTTTATATTTCTGTATTTTTAATCTGATACATCAACATTTTTACTACAAACTGCGACTTTCTTCAGTGGTAAAATCATCTTTTAACCTGACAGGTGCGTATGAGTAACTGATGGAATGGTTTGAACAGGATCTAAATTTGACTTGTCTGTCAACATTGACTGTAATACAGTTTTTTTCCAATGTGGGGCACACCCATAAGGGGCGGGGCTTCACTTCTCTATAGGATGTGGGGGGCGGGGTTAAGGCCGGATGGTAAATATTGGAAATGTGCATCTAATAATGGGTCTTACCTTTATTTGATTTGGAAATGTGTTGTTGTGGATTGAGTTTTTTTTCAGAGAATCTGTGTGGTGACGAAGCTTTGTGTTCAGGATTCTGTCCAGCCTGCATAATCAGAAACATAACACACTGATATGTGTTGCCTTTACTGTTGTCAAAAAGTAGATTTTCTGTGATTGAAGGGACAACGGTGCCCCACATATTCAAGACTGGATTGATGCATTGTTGAATACAGTTCAATAATCTATGTGAATATAAGCTGTCAAGATCGATTTAATTCACAGTCACAGATTTCAGCAACCAAGACCACAGAAAAAAGAGCTTATTGATTTCATTTTTTCTTTTAATAAATCATGACATTGACTATTGTGCACTGATCCTCTTGTCACACAAGGATACAGAATTTATGATCTAAAGAGACAAACCCTCATATGGTGCTGTTGGTGAAAAAACTTTGATGATGACATAAAGTCATAATATTGGAATAAATATGTTTTTTATTATATTATATTTGACATGTTTTTACATTGTACTTCATTGTTCCAACACTTATCTGAAAACTGTGATGAAAATGTAAAGAAGAATTATAATATGAAATGTGATGTGAATTAACAGTAGAAAATATTGAATGTTTTTGGGGACAACGACACATAACAATAAGTGATTATGTGAGTACATGCATGTGCAGGATGTAAAGAATTAACTGTATGAAAAAAAATCAATGTGAAATGTTGATAACCAGGTCCTTTAGTACTACTACAAGCACTACTACTACTACTACTACTAATAATAATAATAATAATAATAATAATAATACTGTTGCTTCAAGACTTATGTCAAAGTCAATTGCTGAGATGGTTAATAAACCCAAATCCTGGTAAAATGCATTCAGATATTTGTCATACATTGTCAATTTACTTATATGTTTCATACATAATAGCATTGCAATTTTAAATACAAGGAAAACAACAGACCGGCTATTTTATTTTATTTATGTGTATATTTATGTATATATTTATTTTATTTTATTTTATTTTATTTCATTTTGTTTCATTTTGTTTTGTTGTATTTTATTTTATTTTATTTTATTTTATTTTGGTTTTATTTCAGGAATTCTAACAACCAGTGAAAATTTTAAAAATGGACCTTGCAAAAATGAATCGCCCTTCATTGGCCATCTGCTAATGTGAAAATGATCTTTAAGCAAACCATTGGTTGGGAAAATATTAGTTACATGGCCAGAAAAAGAGGGCTAAAATGCCTCTGCAGGAACATGACATTCATGGTAGGAACAGAATGCTGGTATAAACCATAATACATTTATGATATAATGAATATAAGTGACTTCACATGGGCTTGTCGGTTACTAATTACAATGGGAATGAGAGGTTGAATATAAAACATTAAGGGTAAAAGTGTTTGTGTAGTGTGTACAGTGTGTGCTGTTCTGTCAGTGGTTTTTGTGTCTTTGTGCTGATCAGAGTTCAGGCATAAGTGAAAATGTTCAGCTCTGAATGCTGAATATGAAGGGCAGGCTGCCTCCTCCCAGAACAATTATAAACTAATCCATACCCAAACTAGGACTAGACTCTGGCCAAGAACCATGACCTAACCGAGCCAGTGAATACAACACCAGATCTGGGCTTACACACATAAATAACAGAGCTCTGGGCAACTGAGACATAACACAGAGAAAACAACAAATGGCACAAGCAGACATTTGTGAGAGCGAACCGGCTGCATGCATCAGCGCTTCCACTCGGTGCATAAAAAACCATTTCTGTCACATCGTCTGCCTGTCTTTTTCTGTCTTTCCTTGATTTCTCTTTTCTTTTGTGTGTTTCCATGTAAGCAGAGGAGACATGAATAGTCCTTTCCGGCCTCTTTTTCTTTTTCTTCACAAAATAATCCAGTTCAGATTTTACCACAGTCCATCTGTCCCCCATCCAACCGGTCCGTCAGTCAGTCCATCTGTCAGTCAGTCATACCACACTACTTCTATTGGAATGTAGAAGAAGAGTCCAACTCTGGGTTAGACCTTTCATCATGAGTCATTTCATTTGCAATGCGATCATGCTGAGGAAGAGAATAAGGAAAAGTACACGTATAATGGCACGGTAGATGTATGCTGTTGAAAAGCCATAAATGTTACATGGTTCACATGGGTAATCTGTTTTTACAGTTACAATATATAATTTGATGCATCTGAGTGTGGATCATATTCCCTTTAAGATTAAAATTCTACAGGACACACATTACAGCATGGCTGTGGAAATCATTGTAGTTCAGGGGCCACATTCAGCCCAATATGATCTGAAGTGGGCCGGACCAGTAGAATAATAACAGCAGTAAAAGTAAAATTACATTATGATAATGTTTATGCCTACAAAGTTTCATTAAAAATGTGAACAACCTGAAATGTCTTACAAAATACAACATATAATAATTACGCCTCTGTTTATCATTTACACATGTAAAACACAACTTACAGACCACAGTGGATCTACAAATACATGAAACATTTAATGACAGGCAGAATATTGTTAAAATTACACTGAGTTCTCTTAAGACATTTGCATTTGTTCATATTTATTCAGATTATTCACCTTTTTTTGTGAAAGGAAAGTTTATAAATGTGAACATTTTCATGCAATTTTACTTTTTAGACTAAAACAAAGAGAAAAATTTGGAATTGTCATTATTTATAGGTTATTATGATAGAATTTACTGGCCTGACCCACTTTAGATTGAATTGGTCTGTATGTGGAACCTGAACTAAAATGATTTTAACATCCAGGATTGTTATTATCTTCAGTGTAATTTTTCACAGATTCATCACACAGGCCGGATTGGATCCTTTGGTGGGCCCGTTTTGGCCTGCAGGCCTTATGTTTGACACCTGTGCATTACAGTATGTACAGTATCTGCCTGATGACTGACAGGGGCTTAACCCTTTATAGTTCACTTATAGAAATAATGTGAAATTCAACATTTCAACCTTAGTGTGTTGTTGGAGGACATAACAAGACTTTTGTGAATTAAAAAAAAAAAAAAATTATTAGGTTGAAAATCAAAGTCAGTGAAGTTACCATATTTAGTTCCTCACCTGTAAGTGACAAAAAAAAAATATCCAGGAATTATATATAAAAAAATACAAGAAAAAGCACTTTTTGAGCATTACAACAACATAAGTGTCTATATGTCCAGACACCTGTCAACATCCACATTATCCCTTTGAACATCATTACTTACATTAGTACCATTACTTCATGGTACCTAACAAAGCAGGTACACTCACTGTTCATGCAGAGGTGGACCTTACAGACCCTGTAGACCACATTGGACCTCAGACTGTTGACTCACTGTCCTCACTGGAAACTGTTGCTGTCACTGTCTTGTAATGTGTGTGGAAATTACCAAAAATAGTCACTAGCCCAATAAAGGGTTAAGGCTCTGCTGTAATGTTTCCTCCTCTCTCCCACTCTCGTATATTCACATAAGGGAAGTAAAGCTATTTATTTTTGTGTTAATTCTGCCTGACATTTACAATTACTGCTGCGTTTGTGTGCAGCAGGGCCTGCTTTAATAGGGCTGTTGACTGTCAAACTTGGTTAGGTCTCCTTAGATCTCAGCGCTGCTTTCATGGGGACCTTATTGTGTTACTGTGTGTGCGCAGGGATGCATGAGTGTGCGAATCTTTGTTCACGTGTTACTTTTATTGTACAGTTCTTAACTCGTTTGATGTAAAACACACCGGTAGTCTTGGCGGGCGTCCACATGTTTTTTTTTTGTTTTTTTTTTTGTTTTTTGCAAGACTTTGTGAACACCTGAATATTGTAAATATTAAAAAAAAGAGTTTTACAGGGCTATTGAGAGCCCTCAGGAACCGGATAGAGCTTATTCCATGGTGAGAAATGCTAAAACCTTTAGACTTCCTATGATTGTCATAAGAAGGAAAAAGGACATCAACAAGCCAAACAGCAAAGGCCGGGGTTTCATGCTTTCTGATTTTGGACTTCCTCTCCACTTACAGCCGTCCAAACAGTTCAGGGAAGTGGCTGCTGTAATGCACTAATGACATGACCAGTTAGCAGGGACAGAAAGACAGACAGAGACAGACAGACAGACTCGTGGGGACTGTCAGACATGTCGGTATTGATTCTGTAAGATGACACTTAGTCCTAATGGAGACATTACGTTGTTAATACAGCATTTTAGTGGGCCACTGGAGGAACAACCCCAACATTTAGGGGCAATAAAAGCCTTTTTGCTTTATTGATCACATGTCTGACTACATGTGCTCTTACACTGTATATACATACATGGGGCACTTTGCATTCAAGTGGTGATATATGTTACTGTATGTTCTGCAGAACTCAACTTTATGTGCTGGGGAATGATGATTAATTCTGACAGGCTTTGAAGTTTACAACAACGCCAACACTATCTTGTGTTACAGTTGATTTATGCTAGTGTTGATCTCAGTGGGACTCCCCTGGGTTTATTCAGCAAAAACAAAACTTGATGCAGGCCTGTTGTTTCTTTTTTGTTTTGTTTTTTTTTCTCGGTCTAACTGTATTAAACAACCAAACTTCCATGTGACAACGTGATATGTTAAATAAACTTCTCCATTCCCACTAGATCACTGGTAATCCATCCAAACATATGCACTAATAGGTTAAGTGGTTTTAATCTAAATTGTCCATAGGTGTGAATGTGAGAGTGATTGGTTGTTCATCTCTGTATGTCCAGGTCATTATTGAAAATCAGAATCAGTTCTCAACTAACTTACCAGGTTAAATAAAAGTAAAATAAATAAGTAAATACAATAATCCAGACACCATTTTGCATTGAATACATTAAACTTAATAATAAAACTGTGCTATTCCTTTATAGAAAGCTTAGATTCTTTGCAAATGTCTTGCTAAGTTTATTCTACTTTATTTTAGTTTATTGGTGAAAGAATTACCTGATGACTATCAAAGTAAATGGGACTAATGTATGTAAATCTGGTTTTATTTTAGTATCATGCTTAAAAAAAAATCTGAAAGTACAGGTTATTACCTTTTAAATGAGGTGTCATTGATTCATTTTGGCCTTGTGGTTCTTCAGTTATAAGGTTTGGAACTTGATATAGTCAATAGGCAACAATAAAGAATAGAATAGAATAGAATAGAATAGAATAATAAATTAAGTGGGAAAAACAGTCTAAAGCACAGAAATAGGAGTGTCAGCTACAATTTTACACACAGGCCTTACAAAATAATATAACATGAGGACATAAACTAACCACTTTATGAATTAACTCTATGCCTCGAATGGAAAATATGTTTTGGATTATTTCGGGTCAACAAAGACGAGTGAGAAAAATTGCATGAGTAAGAGGATATGAAAGGTTAAGAAAGTTAAATTGCAAGACAAATGTTGACAAAATCTTCAATTTCATCTTGGAATACACCTCTGCAAACTGAGAAGGTCCAGATTGGCAGATGAGACGCAGACAGACACACACACACAGGGCACCTTGCCTACTTTCCCTTATAACCGAGGTATGGCTATCAAAGCCCTGGTAACGATGTGATGGTCTGCTAGCGCCTCAGCCTCTACGGATGGAAAAAGTGAGGAGAGATCCTAGTAAAGGTCCAGTCTGATCAAATGCAATCCGCACAAACCCTCCAAATCCCCCCCGTCTTCCTCCGTCATCAAGGTGGAGCGATGGGGAGGAATATTTTCATTGTATTAAGCGGCTTTGACCGGGATTCGCTGCTCCCCGTCAAGCTCATAAGCCGCAAGAGCAGAGAACCTATAGGGATGATCGCTTCATCCCACTTGGAAAGTCATTCTTCCACCATCAGTTCTAGTCCAGAAAACAGGCACTGATCTCAGACTGACATCATAAGACGGAAGAATAGAGTCAGCCTATAAAGTATGTGGAGGAAGGTGGACGGTAACATTCTGCTGAAAACACCTCGTGCCCAAGTACAGTATCACAGAGTCACTGGCATGGGTTAGACTCCCTTAAGACATTTCCACTGAAGGAATATTCCCCTCGGACCAGGGAAACCTTTTAAGGAACTTTGAAAAAAATGTATCCGTATAAGAACTGGTAATGTGCTTAATATTAAAATTAGGACAAGAGTTGGACGCTCAGTGTCTGAGTAGATCATTGGGTTTGGTTTCAGAAAGGTCTGTGTCTAAGATTTTTGCCTTCAAATGCATTTTTATAATAAAGAATATTTT
>JAPQRQ010000015.1:27852661-27862868 GCA_037367365.1 Apogon talboti
AAACAGATATATCTGTTGACAGATAGTGTTTCAGTCAGTCCTTAATTCCTAAAGCAGTATATTTTTGTCACTTTTTTTCTTCAGGCAAATGTGGTCCCAATACAATTTTTTTTGCCTATATGTGACCTATATCCGATCTGTTAAAGACAGTTTGAACGGCACAAATTCGATTTTTCAAATCCGACCCAGGCCACTTTCATATGTGCTCCTAAATCCAATACGTATAAGATATTTTGCAATGCAACTTCAGTCTGAACAGCCAGGTCGCATTTATCTGACTTTTATGTCATTGAAATGAGACAAATGTCACAATTCTGCGTCCAAGGAGGAGGAGGAGGAGCGGTGGGAAAAACATATTTACTTCTGTAAACACAGTGCGTGCCTGTGTGGTCACGTACAGTATTACGTCAGGACCTCTTCTGCGCATGCGGGTCACTTCAGGGTCACATTCAGTTCATACTTAAAACTGATAGAAGTCGCATTTAATGTGTAATATGAACGAGGGTGAAAAAAAATCGGATTTCACCAAAGAATCCGGGAAGGCGCCTTATTGTCAGAAGGCCCGTTAGTCAGAAAAGGGTTAAGGTTAGATTTATCAACTAAATCCAACCTAATTTTCTGACTACAGGACCTTCTGACAATACGGGGAGCACCAAGAATCCAAACTGTGCTATAAGATCTGCTGTCTGAACGTAGCCTGTAAAGGGTTTAAGTCAAATGGGTGGACAAATATAAGAGGTGCGTCTCCATATCACCTGGTATTTGTACCAGTTCTGTTTACGTACTGTGTCCTGTGGGATTCGTCTTTGTGGAATAGCAGGAAAACCAGATTTTCCAGTCGAGCTTTGGCACACCCCGTTCACCTGTATTTTGTCCCCGTCACCAGACACCACGGGTCATGACGCTCCGAGGACCTTCACTGTCAACACCGATTAGAAACTCATTTTGAGACGCTCTGTCCATGAATGTCTCTTAATTACAGCGACAGGGATACGTTTTCATTTTCATCTCTGCATTCCCAGTATTTGTATTCATGTTACTGGTTCTCCTTCAGGCAACAGATCATCTATTCACCTAAAACTGTTCATATTCTGTAAAGCTAATGGCATAAATAATATTAACACAGTCTGTGTTTTTCACCTCAACAATAGTAAAAGTTCAAAGCGAGTTATGAAGTTTCACTCCAAAACACGAAGCATCTTCAGCTTATAAATTAAATATTATCCAAAACTAACCACGCGTTAAAGACAGTGTTTTTAAAAGGTTAATATATAACTTGAGAGATTTTCTGTGGGTTTGTTATCATTACAGAAAGGGTTTTCATCAAGGTGTGTTATTTATTCAGTTTCCACAGATCTCATCTTGGGTGAAACAGAATAAATGAAGAAATGTTGTCTTCTTTTTTTACCTAACGTGATGACCCTTTAACCCATAAAGACCCAAACATCCACCGTCGACCAAAACCATCCACTGGTCTAAACTGTTTAATACCTGTTGATCCACTAATCCTATCAATACATGTAAATAATCAGTATAAAATGTAGTTTGTCATCTTTTCATGGTCATCAGATATGACCCATTTGGACATTCAGAGGTTCTGTAGTTACCATGGAAACACCGTCATCTTCTACAACATTAATTCACCAGTAAAACCCATGGAATTTGATGGAGATGCTTGGTTTATGTTCAATTAATGATATATTTTGCTGAAAAAAATCACTTTTTCTTCTGTTTTCTCTGTTTTTGATTTTAATAACCCTCAACTTTTATGAACATCTACATAATCAGTGAATTAAATATAGGAAAATACTTGATTTTCACTTACAAATCCAAAATACTGAGAATACTATTATAATAAATGGTGATAAATTACTTAAATAAGGTTAGACAGGGAGAAAAATTCATTTGAGAACTGCCACAAAAGTAACACTGGGTCTTTATGGGTTAAAATACAAATGACATTGAAATATGCAAATGATTTGTATCAGTGCGTGGGAAAAAAAAAAAAAAAAAAAGAAATGAATGTGTGAGTATTTCAGCTGACTCTGGAAAAATAAAGCTTTCAAAGTGCACGTGTTAAAAACATAAGTGGTCATTAACCGGAGCTCCTGTGGCAGATAAAAAGACGGGGGTTCTTTGAAACGCCGGTGGAGTATCCGTCTTGCTGATTTGGCAGGGGCCGAGGCGGCGGTGCTTTCTTGTTTGTGACCTCTGTCAGTTGACAGTGAAGGTCTCCAATAAGCAGCAGCGTTAGTGAGCACCACTCACTGAACTGTCTCTTCCAATACCAGGCTTTTCACATCCTCTTGAAAGAAACAAGTGCCTCAAATACCAATTCTGGCCTTTCCTCCTAATTGTTTTCTATGCTCTGCTGAACCTGTTTCACCATCATCCTGTTCACCAGTAGAAACTGCCATAACGCTCCCTAAATGGAGCTGGAGACCGGCGTAGCTTACTCTCAACATCAAAGTAAGACTTCTGGGATAATGATGTATAACCGTATAGAACCAGTATAAATAATTTCTATAGCTATTTCTACCAATGATATTTTATAAGCAGCATCTCCAGGGTGGACAGCAGCAACAGCACAGTTGTCGGATTGGGTTTTTCTTCTTGTACCTCGCAGCCAGTTTGAACTTCTCATTGGAAGCAGCCACGTAATCCTGTGTCCGCTCTACATTGGTCTGTATGTGATCTATGTACGCACCTTGTTCCTCCACAAGCATGAAAATGTCCATAAAAAGGTCCCTCAGCTCCTTCATGTTGTTCTCCAGACTCAATAGCTCCTGTTGGTATGAATGAAAACAGATTAAAGGGTCTATATGTAGGATTTCTGCTCTAAAATATAAAAAGAAAACACAAAATCATTATTAGTGTTTAGAATCAGGAGCTCTGAAGTTCTGCCAAAGATGCCCATGTATTGGATGGTAGAGATATGAACTGAATTTAGTCATACAGACAGTCCAGGGGATTTATGTGACCACTAGAGGGAGTATGGAGTCACTCTGACCTAAAACTAATGCCATGAATCCTTTGATCAAAGCATCAGAGAATGACCAGATGGGATAGGAACCACTATGAAGTCGGTCCCAGTGATTGTTTCTTTGGTGTACAAAAGGGGAATATGACACATTACTATGATTTGCTACTGTCAAGGCAGAAAAAACAGTTTCATTGACTATTGAGTCAAATATGTACGACTTTGGACAATGTTACATGGAAAAAATACATATACAGTGGATATTTTAACAGTACTGCATTGACAAATTCATTGAGAAAGTGTCTTAATATGACTAGATGGGATGAGAACCAAGAAGAAACAACTTTTGGAGTCAAAGAAGGTAACAACATGATGACAGTTAGAACCACTGTTGTTATTTTCACCACTGGACACAGGTCTAAATGAAAAGAATGTTGTTTGATGCTGAAATGGCAGTGTTTCTTCTACACAGGTTGATTCTAAGGCTTATGAAGGTATAAAGTTATTATGGGATGTTATTATCTTTGCTAAGTGGCTGTTTGTTGATCCACGGTTCAGACTAAACTGTGACAGTTCAAGCACAAACTGTACAGAAAACGGAGGTGATTTGTGGTTTTACTGTGGCTGTTTTCTGTCTAAAAACAGAGCTAAGCTAACAGAGCTATAATGTAAACTATCAACTGATGGAACATGTGAAGATTTTAAAACACAGTGTTATTTTAAGTGACTGTTAAAATAAGCGTCTGAGTTTTAGTTTGAAGAAGAAAACTTGATGATACCATAATACAGATGTATGTAAATAATGAGCTTTATACTTTATTCAGTGAGTTTTACAGTCTGTGGATACATAGTGTTGATTCATTGGTGGATTTCATTGTCAGTATGTTCTGGTGCACGACTTCCCCGTGGTGTTGAGAATTTGGAATATCAATATTACATAGAACCCCTTTAATTCTGTTGAAATGATGAATATTAGTTATAAGATAAAGATCATTTGATGGAACCAAGGGCTGACTTTACATTGAGGGAGCTGACTTCAACCCACAGTCTAAAGATATAATAATACAGTTAGATACATTACACGCAACACATTATAACAAACATGCACAAACAACTTATTCTTAGTTGAGATCATTATGTGGCCACTGCCTTGTCTTAAATCCTCTGTTAGATGGCATAAAATGTTCCTGTCTGTGAATAAGGGGTGAAAACAGATACTGTTAGAGTTGATTGATGAGAGTCAAAGATATAATTTAGTCTGCACTTTCACATGGAGGCTGCTGAACAAGGCTGACACTGAATAACTGATTTAACCCTTTAACAACTTCTGTCTCTCCAGCGCTACATTTTGCACTTTACAGTATTCAAAATGCGGTAACTCCTGAACCGTTTGTGCTATCCACAAAATTTTACCAGCATCAGAAAGCTGAGATTCTGAGCTTTCCAACAGTATATAACACTTTACAGTAGCAATGTAGGACTCTATTACAAGTAGAAAGGAACTGTTGCAGAGACTTCCACGCAGGCTAAAAAACACCTGGAAATAACAAAAAATATGAAGCCGTAATACGGATGGTGAATGTTCAAGACCAAAAAGCATTTTTGAGCAGATGTAAAGTAGTTGAAAGTTTATTTCTGCAAAATAAAAGTTTTATTATGGACATTTACAGTTTTTACTGATAATAAATATGCTAAACCCTTTAAGTCTGTTTTTTTATTTTCTACTAAAACACACTGTTTTTAGCATTTATTATTTATAATAATGATAATTAATGGCCAGATATTGAAAGTTAAGTTCTTCCTGTAAACAAAGATGCAAAAGAATTGGCAAAAAAGACATTTTCTGACACTTTTATTGTAAAGAAAACATGATGACACCTAGGTGGCCTGTTATAATGTCAGTCTTAAAAGGGTTAAAGGCATGTCTGTTGTTCATTCTGTTTGTATGCTGCCTCTTGGCCAGGTCCTTATTGTAAATAAGATCCATTTCTCAACTATCCTGGTTAAATAAACGTTAAATAGATAAATAACCAAAAATAAATGTACAATCCGGCTGGTGGCAGAAAACAATCTTATGTGTAAAATAAATTCAGACATTAAATCACTAACATACAAAATAACACAAGTCTGTTAGTGTCATACAACGTATAACGTGCAGGGTTCCTTAATGTACTTATTCAGATAAATGTGTCAGACAGTCTATTACAATGTATTTGTATAGTAGCGGACAGACGTTATCAGTGGGAATATGTATGTTAACACTGACGGTGATCCACCAACTTCTGTTATAGTTTTATTTGAGAGAAGACAAATATTGACTGACCTTGTGACGCTGTTCAATCTCAGATAATTGTGATCGTGTGATTCTGGCGTCATTAAGCAGGTTTTCATTGAAGACCTCCCATTTCCCCGTGGCAACCATCTCATTCACCTCTTCCTCGGTCACATCCCTGCCTGATACCTCCAGCTGCCGGATAATGAAGTGTTTACAGCGATCCTGCTTGGTCAGCAGACTTTCATTATACTGCCGCATTACCTGGAAATAATTATAGAAAGAATAAAGTCAACTATGAATCGCTGCATCTTCTTCTTTACAGTCTTTTGTAATACAGACCAGGCTGAAGTGACTCAATTCCAAAAGCAAACGCATGAAAATACTTAAAAACTTTGAGTTAAAGGTCAGTTTAGAGAAAAGCTTAACCCATAAAGACCCAGTGCTGCTTCTGTGGCAGTTCCCAAATTAACTTTACCCTCTATTTAACCTTTCTTAAATTATTTATCACCATTTTTTATAATGTTATCCTCTTTATTTTGCATCTTTGTCAGTGAAAATCAGGTATTTTGCTATATTTAAGTTACTGATCATGTAGATGTTCATTAACCCTTTAAACCCTGAGCCTAAAATGGTCTGCCTTATTTTGACTAACTAAAAGGTTAGAAAATATGATGTGAGTGACTCCATTTGCCCATTTTTCCAGAGCGCTTTTTTTTCCAGAATTATTTACAATGTACTGCATGTTATAATACTAGTAAAACAGCTTCTTCTCCTGCTTCTAGTACAGGCATGAGTGAAATGATCACAATGACCCAATAAAACCTATAAAGCACAATGTCTCAGGTTTCAGAAACCGTTGGAATTTTTTCAACTGCACAAACAGTTAAAGAGTTAGAGCCATCCAAACTGCATATGTGCAGGGTGTGTCAGCGATGACACGTCAGGTTTTAAAGAGTAGCTCAGATTAAAATTGATTGTTATAATATCAGAAACAGCGAAAACTGAAGAAAAAGTTACTTTTCAAGCAAATTATTTCATTATTATTTATAACTGTGTCCATCCATAGTTATTTATCAAACTCTATGGTGAATCAATGTTGTAGAAGATGACAGTGTTTCCACGGTAACTATGGAGCTTCTGAACGTCCAAATGGGTCATATCTGATGACCATGAAAAGATGACAAACTGTATTTTACACTGATTATTTACATGTATCAATAGAATTAGTGGATCACCAAGTATTAAACATTTTAGGTCAGTAGATGCTTTTGGTCACCAGTGGCTGTTTGCGTCTTTATGGGTTAAGGTTTCAAGGTGGGATCATGTTCCCAACCTGCTGGAATTTGCGGTAAAGTGCTGCATGCTGGGAGCGTTGTATCCGAGCGGTAGCAGAAGTAGGTCCTTGCTGGTCTTCAGTCTTGTGGACCTGTTTGGACAGTGCATCCAAGCGTCTGTGGATGCTTTCTGCTTGGAGCTTTATGTCCCTGGTGATGCTGCTCTCTTTTTTCATCACACTGAAGCGACGCATGGTTGCCACCAGAGTTTTTTGCTGCTGGCTGAACTTTAGCACCTATTTAGAGAAGACATACATTTCACAGTGCGGTTCTAAAAAGAGAATGAGCATGAGGCTGCATATTCAGACACCCAAAAAGAATTAATCATCATGTAAAAGGAGAATTAAAAACAGAACAGAACCATAGAGATTAACCCTTGAAGATCTACATATATGCCAGGAACCGAACTGATCTAAAATGTTTAACAACTTTTTAACCACTAATCCTATCAATAATGTTAGTAATTCAGATAAAATACAGTTTTTCATCTTTTCATGGTCATCAGATATGACCCATTTGGATTTCAGAGGCTCCATAGTTACTGTGGAAACACTATTATCTTTTGCAACATTGATTCACCAGTAAAACCATGGAGTTGGATCAATGACAGTGTTTGTAGATATTTGTTTTATGTTCAGTTAATGATACATTTCGCCAAAAAAAGTCACATTTTCATCAGTTTTCTCTGCTTCTGATTTAATAACGCTTCACTTTAATCTGAGCACTTATGAACATCTACATGACCAGTGAATTAAATATAGGAAAATACATGATTTACATTGAAAAAATGCAAAATATAGAGGATAATATAAGAATAAATGCTGATAAATCACTCAGGAAAGGTTATATAGAGACAAAAATTCACAAAAGTAGCACTGGGTTTTTAATGGGTTAAAGATCATTTCTCTAGAATTAACAGACTAGTGAAAGTGGTGCAACATTTTGTGTTTAACCACAGAGCCTCAAATTAGGATTAGGATCAAATGGTTGAGGACATGATAAAAGTAGATGAATGCATGTCCTCTTTTTGGTTTATGTTCAGTTAATGATATATTTTGTTGAAAAACTCACTTTTTCTTCAACTTTCTCTATTTTGATATAATAACCTTTGAATTTACTCTGAGCTTTGAGGAACATCTACATGATCAGTGAATTGAATATCAGGGAAAATATCTATTTACACAAAAAAATGCAAACTGCAGGGGATAACATTAAAATAAATGGTGATAAATCACTTAGGAAAGGTTCAATGTAGAGAAAATTTCATTTGGAAGTTGCCACAAAAATAGGAGTAGATCTTAAAGGGTTAAAAGAATCTATCGTATAACTATCACGGCAGATACAGTGACTGCACAACAAGAAATATAATGGAAAGTAAATACACATTCCCTCCAGCTAAACCTTACTTCTGTGTCCAGTGCTGTGATATCATCTCGGATTTGTTGAATCTCAGAGAGGATATTCTCAATGATTGGCTCTTCCTCAAACACCACAGCCTGTGGCGTTATGACCCCCACAACCTCAGTGTCATCTTCATCACCGTCCGCCGAGAAGGGATTGGTATTCTCGCTGGACGCTTCAGAGAAGTCTTGGGCCCTGTGCTGCAGCTCCTCCAGTCGGTCTCTCATTGTGGCAGAGCTCCGGACAGATTCTGCAAGCTGGTTTCAATGCTAACGGGAAAAAAACAGAGAAAAATGAAACAAAAACCATATAATGCTTTATGTCTCCTGACAGGGAACAGATGATACTAATAATACAAATCTAGGGAATCAGAGAAAATAACTGATAATAACTGATACTGATTATTAGTCATCAAGATTTACAGCCATTAACCCTCCATATCACACATGTGCATCCATATTGTAAATATGTATGTATTATTTGAATTCAAAGCTAAGTTTATATAAATATGTATATAAATATCAGAATTTTTTTCTTTTTATCTATATATTTTTCATATTTAACACTGTATATTTTCAACCTGTCCCTCTGCATTGTAATTTTGTAATTTGCTGCTGCCAACTGTTCCTTTTCTTTTCTTGTCCTTTCCTTTTCCTTTCCTTTCCTTTTCCTTTCCTTTCCTTTCCTTTCCTTTCCTTTCCTTTCCTTTCCTTTCCTTATTTGCTGTAAACGCTCACATTTTGGGCTCAATTACAAACACACAATGATATTGGATTTGCTTTTAATCTGCCTGTCAAATCTAATAAAGTACAATTCAATGCCATTTCCACCATGTTGCGTTTATTTTCACTCTGAACTGGATTATAACTGTTTATAGGCTATTACTCATGACCAGACACTGGCTGACACCAATAAAAATCCATTTGTCCTCCAATTGAAATAAAATACTGATAGTCTTAGTCAGTTCTTCTATTCTATTTGGGATCTTTTAACATCTTTACAGAGTGCCAACCTCTAACTCACACTCAGCAAACTCTTCTTTTATCATCAAAAGCCTGCAGTCCAAACAAATTCTCTCTCATGTACACCGTTACTCAGCTTATCTAGAAGATGGCACTTTCTTCATAACACAGGGGATCACAAATCCATCTGTCATTACCCACAAATAAAAGAATGAATAACAAATAAGGCAGCTCCCCAACATAAATTCATACATCCTGGAAAAGTTGTCATTATTTGAAGAAGTCACCTAAATCTTAAAGAGGAAGAAAAAGAAAAAAGAAGCACGACACATACACTTATAATGTAGAGTTGATTAATTTACCCAATACAGGAAGTTGATGTTCTATTAGTTTTTGTGCTTAATCCTTGTGTCTTTGAGAAAAAAAATGCATCTGTTCATCAGTCACACCTCACACTAATGTAAAACTGAACATATGACTTATTTTAGATGGAAAATGTAGGATGCAACACATAAAACATATTTATGGATGCCAGAATGAATGAATGCAAGTGAGGGTTGGGTTGAAGTCACATTCATTTTCACAATTTAGTTTTGTTTACTTCATTTAACAAGTAGCAGGTACAAAAAAAAACAAACACATTATTCTTACAGAGAAAACTTCTGCTGCACCAGTTTTAGCTACAAGCTCATTACCATCTTCCATCACTTTGACCATTAGCAAAATAATACATGAGTTCTCAAGACAAATCTTCCTCTGTCATGGATCCATACTTGAAATAAAGTCCTACTAATATCATTTTGGAGAATGTTCTCACTCTGAAATTACCACATTCTGACACTCAGAGCCTGATAAGTTATTGCAAGTTATTCTTTCGAAATTAGAAATTGACAAAAAGTGGAAAACTTGTAGTTGGAGGTGGTCAGTGTGATTTTGGTGGCACATAAAACTTGTGGAACTCAAGGGTTTGTTTTATGTTGGGTTTATTTGTGTGTATTGTAGCCGTTCCCCTTTTCCCTAACTGTTTAACATCCACTTTTGAAAGAACTCTTAGTCCAATGTGCATGTTATTCAGTTTCACTTGAGAGAGAACATCTCTTTGTTTCTTTATTTAACATGTGACAGAAACACAGTATGAACTAAAACAGTTTAAATATGGCACAAATGTAACCATAACCCTAAAATAGATAGATAGATAGATAGATAGATAGATAGATAGATAGATAGATAGATAGATAGATAGATAGATAGATAG
>JAPQRQ010000015.1:27961117-27979065 GCA_037367365.1 Apogon talboti
AAGATAAGATAAGATAAGATAAGATAAGATAAGATAAGATAAGATAAGATAAGATAAGATAAGATAAGATGAGATGAAAAAACACAAATGAGTGAGAAATTAAATACAACAGAAGATGGGAAATTTGGTATTCATACAAATATTCCTATAAATAGACAATTAGAATGAAAAATGAAAAAAATAGTATGTACATATTTACATATAAATGTTATATAAAATTATATTAAAAACAAAAACAAAACTGAGGAAAAATTTACTTTTTCTGCAAAACATATCATTAACTGAACATAAAATCAGGTAACTTCATGACTACTGGTGATTCAGTGTTACATAAGACAGTCTGTCATGTTCACTGTGGAGCCTCTGAATAAGAACTATTTTACCTGAATTATTTCCATGTATTGACAGGATTAATAGTTCTAATCAGGGTTCCCATGGGGTCTAAATTCTAGGAGTCATGAGTTTTTGCCAGTATGAATGTGAAACAGACATTAAAATCTGCCTTAAAAAGTAATACGGCTATGAAATGGACAAAGTTTATTTGTGATATGCATTTTTGTGTTTTGTGCATGATTGGTTGGAATGTTTTTTGACATGTGTAGGATTTGTTAAGTTACTCTGAGGAACTGACATGGGACTTTGTGATTGGTAAGGGGGCGGGACTATATACTGTAAATTGTACTTCATCCAGGACCTTTTCAAATGTTTTTTTTTTCTTTCTTCTTTTTTTTCACATTTTTTCCTTTTTGTATTTGGTTTTTTATATTCGGACTAAAACAATGATAATTTTAAAAAAAGTTTTGAATTTATCTTGTAGGAACCCTGTCTGTTTTTTTTATATATTATTTTATTTTGGATTTTTCACATAACAATACAATTACATACATACAAGTTAAATCGACCTCACCGGCTCACCACAAGTGGGCCAGTGACAGCCGATCCAAGACACACATAAGGAAGAGAGAAGGAAAGAAAGAAAAAAGAAGAAGAAACAAGGGAAGAGAGACATTTATCTTGTAGGAACCCTGTCTGTTATGTAACGTTTTAGATCAGCAGATGCTTTGGTTGGTCACCAGCGGCCGTTTGGGTCTTTAAGGGTTAATACGTGTCTATTGCACGAATTTGCAGCTAGCGAACATTACCAAAGGAAGGGGCAGCCCTTTCACCGCCGTCACGCTGTCACTTTATCCTGACACGCATCAGTGTATTCCAACAGAGGAGTGCAGAGTGCAGCAGAGGACGCTCTCTGTCTTTTTTCAGCCCAGCTGGACCTGAGATCATCTAATAGAGTCAAGAGTGTGATGGGGCCCTCTCTCTATTTTCACTCCTCCTCTTCTCTAGTCTACGAGGAATTCACACCACATTCATTCAGCATTTCTTTTTCTTGCACCACCAAAATATGTCACCATCAGGAACTGTGACATTTTAGGAGTTAAGGCCGAGCACTAACCCCCGTCTCAGCAGGACGAAAGAGAGGCTTCCTTAAATCACTTCTTGTCACGCAAGCCACCGCTTTTTATTTATTTATGGTTTAGTCGCTGAAAAGTGAGCGGTCGTCACATCTCTGTAAAAAATGCAGCACTAGCTTTCATGGCAATTTATCAAGAATTACACTTACCCTAAAACTAAGAACAGAATCAATCCAAGAGACAATAATATTAGCATTTAATGTAAAAAATAATGTTTGAATTATCTATCTTTATTGTTTTTCTGATTCCAGCCTGTATACACAGCTTTGATAAAAACACTTAAATTTGCATAAACTTGTGAAAATGTTTTCTGCTATGTTGGTTCACCTCTATGCACAATAAAACCCTGATTTTATTATGTCAGTAACATATTATGGAGAACAAGTACAATGGGCTTTAGGTCATGCAGTATCAGAGTGATTACATCAAAAATGTGCAAAGTAAAATAACTGCAAGGAAAAACTGAAAAGTACTTCTCTGACTCCTTCCTGTTCCTGTAACACATGCAAATATACAATCAAGTAAACTCCAGGATTACTAGTTAAAGCATGTTTTATGGTCTGATGCAAAGGGGACGGCAGATGTGAATTAGTCAAAGGCTAACTGTGGGACCATGCATCAAATGGCAACAAAATTGTACATGGTCTGTTCTAAATAAAGTAAAAAGTAAATACATAAATACTGCAGAGTTTGTGTAATTGAACAACACTGATGTTTCCCTATTGGTTCCATTGTTAACACAAAATCAGTCTGCAAAAACAGGCTGTAAATCTGTCAAATTATAATTCAGTTGTTTTCAGAAAGTGTACGTCCAAACTAAAGGAATCTGGACAGTTAATGACGTTTAAATGACCATATCTGTCAAACCGCACAGTTCTTTTGGCTTTGGTTTTTTTTGTTTGGTTTTTTTTTGTTACTTTTATCCTTTTGTCCACATCTGTCTCTGCCTGCATGTGAGAGACTGAGTCTGAAGTGCAAATTATCCTCCCAGCATGCCTTTGCCCTTGGAGTCCTGTTTGGATTCCTCCGTCCTCCCTCCTCCCTTATGCATTTCCTTTCCTTCTCCTTCCTCTTCTTCCCTTTAATGTTCTACTTCACAGTGTGCCGGACAGGTTCTGTCTTTATCATAAGCACCATTTAATCTGCATTGGAAACGCATTGTACACAATCGGAGGGCCCTAATTGATTTATACAATGTAATTACTCCAATCTAGAACGTCTCATAAACGACAAACCTGGTCCCAGAGCCGCTAATTAAAGGAGAACAGGATTTGCGGCTAATATAATTCATTATTTCCAAATTACAGCCAGATAAGTTGTCACAATATAACGATCAGGCAAATGAGCGCGCTTGTTTTCTGTTGTTGAGCCTTGTTTTGTTGTAAAAAGACTGCAGAGCGCTGGTTACTGTTGTTGCCCATCACGCCGTGGTAATGCCCGGCCCTCTGAGCCCTGTTCCACGGGCATGCTAACAAGGAGAAACAAAGACATAACTCTTCCTTATCCAATTTATTTGCAACATTACAGTTTTACTCATGATTAATTCTTCTTGCGGCTACTTTCTGCTGCTTGATTAACATTCAGGCTCAGTCTCCACTGATTATAATGCATCTGTAGAACACATTATGAGCACTAGTATCTAGTTATAAATAGTCATATTGTTTGTGTATGCTGGACTATATTTATACTGAAATATGTTCATTTAATGTTTTAAAAAGAAGTAAATTGCCTCAGTCATTGATGGATATTTTAGCATTATTTAGTCAAAGTGTTATAATTACCGTTCAGCGTATCGTAATCCATTTGGTCTGGGACAAAACCCTTTTGTGGACCATCTATGGCAGATTTGTCTGAGTCACAGGTATTTTCCCGCAGGTACAGGCGTTAAAAACATCACTGATAGCTGTTATTATTGACGCCTGATCAGAATCATTCAGATATGACTGTGATTTTCTATGTAAAAATAAAAAAATAAAAAATAACACAAGTAATAAAGTCTTGTTATGTCACACACACTAAGGTTGACATGTTGAATTTGAGGGTATTTCTATGAGTGACCTATGAAGGGTTAACCTGTGATGCATGTGAATGACAAACTCTAAGCGTCTATAGTATAATCCTGAAGTCAGACAGTGTCCTTGACTGAGATAAATAACACACAACTCCTACAGTGAGGTGCTCGACAGCAGTGGACTGTGGTTTGACTGGGGGAGGATTCATTTATCCATGTGGATGTAATCTTCTGTTTGCTCAGATAATCCTCTCTGGATAAGAAGAGCAGACTTAATATTAATAATTAAGCTCAGAGTATGTTGAGAGATACGCCATTTTTTTTTTATTTTGTGCGTGTGTGTGTATGTGTGTGTGGGGGTGTGTGCGTGTCTGTGTGTGTAATTCATTCTCCGCCTGATGTTTGGCCTATTAGAACAAACAACCATGGGGGTGTGGCTGTCAACACTTATTAGTACCGCTGTCACCGTCGCCACTCCAATAATTACTGCCACTGTAAACTCACCGCCGTCGCTACACGCCGCATTCCGCTCTGGCATCAGCCCGGTCCTGTGAAGCCACTTGGGCCTGTCAATTAGTGTGAGTCACAACAGATTTACTCGCGCGAGATTCTCCATTTTTAATGTCTGGCTGACAGACAGGCTATTTGGCAGAAGTAGGGGGTCATCAGCAGGCTTAGTGTTCTTTCATTTTCCTGTCAACTTCAATGAACGTGCAGGTTTGTTCATAGAAGACGTATGTAGGGATGTAACTTTAATCTTACATATTATCATAATTATTCTCAGTATGTGTCTTTTTTTTTTTTTGCTGTATCCCATTCTCGCCTGTAATAACTAATATAATGCATATGCGAATTGTATTGTTTACATGGCGTCGGTGACATCATTTAACTGTAGTAAAGCTCTATGGGCTTGTTTATCCAGTTATTGTTTTGCAAGTCATGCACACATTTAGTTGTTGTAATTTGACATTTCTAATGTGCATGTTCTCAATTGTTATGGAATAATTGCTTGGCTGTAATTTGCCGTGTGCTGGGTGCTCTAACTACAGTACCCCATGAATACCAATGTGGAATTCCCAGCGTGAAGAGACGGGCAAACATATTGTTGCTGTCAGGTCCAAAGCATTTAGATTTTAAAGAGAAAAAAAGAGAAAGAAATAAAGGAAGACCTAGACAAATACTTCGCTGCATGTTACAAACCGCTGGTATTAGGCTTTTATTTGCAAATTATGGAGCGGAACGTATTGATATAACCTGATGTATTTTGAGCAGCAATTATGTGGGTTTTTTTGTTTCCAGCATTTAAGTGCAGTTATTTACTGGTTAAAATGGGAGTGTGGAAGTTGCACAGCAGCGGCCACTGTTTAATGAAACAGGGGTGTCAAACATGAGGCCCGGGGGCCAAAAACGGCCCGCCAAATGTTCCAATCCGGCCCGCGAGATGAATTTATAAAGAGCAAAAATTATGCTGAAGATATTAAAGGTCAAGGGTGTGGTTTTAGTTCAGGGGCCACATACAGACCAATAGGATCTAAAGTAAAATAATAGCATAATAACCTATACATAGACAACTCCAACGAACGAAAAATAACATGACAGTATGAAAATATTTATCCTTTAACAATGAAGTGTGAATAACCTGAATAAATATGAACATCCTGAAATGTCTAAAGAAGGGGAAAAAAAGCAATTCCAAACATCATTTTGTTGAGGTTTCTCAGTTTTTTGTTCATTTTTATGCAGGTTTCACTCCTGTTACTGTTTTATTTGTTTATATTTGATTTTTTTTTCTGTTAATTTCTGTCAAATTTTTGGAGATATACTGTTCTTGCTCTTGTTTAATTTGTTCGTATTTGATGATTTTAACAGGAATCTTGGTTTATTTCTGTTCATTTTGTTCATGTCTCTCAAAATAAATATGAATACCCTGAACAACCATGAACGACTTGAAATTTCTTAAGAAAAACAAATGCAATTTTAACTATATTCTGCCTAAAAAGTTTGTGCATTTGTAGAGTCACTGTGATCTGTAAGTTTTGTTAATAAAAAGCTGAGATGTAACAGTGTAGAAATTGTTGTGGTTTTATTTCCAAATTCCAAAAAATTTAACAATATTGTACCTGTTACCAAATGTTTGTGTAACACTGTGTCATGCACATGTATAAATGACTGCAGTTATTTCTCTTACAAAATTTCAGTTTTTTTCAAGTTATTCACATTTTTTTGTGAAAGGATAGTTTGTACATGTAGATATTTTCATGATTTAATGGTTTTTGTTGCACTGAATCAAAGGAAAAAAAAAGTTGTCATTATTTATAGATTATTATGTTCTTATTTTACTGGTTCGGCCCCTAAAAGAAAATGAGTTTGACACCCCTGGATTAAAACATGATAAAAGAACTCAGAGGTGTGTGTGTGTGTGTGTGTGACACATGTTCACCAAGACGCCCATTTTTACCTGACGACACTACGCCCCCTCAGTGAATCAAGAAAGTCTCTTTTCATATTAAATCAAATCTGAAGTCTGAAATGAAGGCGCTGGAATGTGCTTTTTCTCTATTCACCAGTTCCATAGGCTCGGTTTAAACCCTGCTAGATATACTTTGACATTTTGGAGCAAGTGAAAGTGAGTCTAAAAGGAGAACGGGTGAAAGAGAGAGAGAGAGAGAGAGAGAGAGAGAGAGAGAGAGAGAGAGGGAAAGAGAGAGAGAGAGAAAGAGAGAGAGAGAGAGGGAGAGAGAGAGAGAGTGAGAGAGAGAGAGGGAGAATATGCGCTCAGGGTAAAACAGGCCAGGAAAGCAGCGAGAGGAGAACCAAGGAGAGGTCGATCCAGGGTCGGTGGAGGCCCGGCGGCCATGGATCCTTCTCTAGGAGGACAGACACAGATAAGGCCCAGGTAGCTCATACAGTGCTGAGGTTTAAGAGGGCACTAAGATAACAGCCTGCTGATAGGACCAACCAACTCAGCTGGACTGCAGATAAGAGGCAAGGACTTGTTGCCCTCAACAGGAACAAGACTTTTAATTTGTACAGGACTCGGTCGGGTTTTCAGCCCTGCAATACTTCTTCGAACGTACGGTGAATTCAGAGTGGAACAGACGACTGATGACGGCTTTAAACACTTAATTATCAGAATCAAATCCTACAAGGGTTTCCCAGTCACTTCTGTTTTTGACTATACCTGTGTCTGATTGTTAATGTTTTTGCACTCATATATTATTTAATCTTTTGTGACAAATTGAATAATAAATGACAAGTGTTTGGGCAAATTACATCCAATCTGTGATCCATTACAGATTACATGTTACTGTTATTTAAAAGTAAATCCTTACCTTACTCTCGTCATAAATGGCGTGTGCGCAGTAGAACCCCCCCCCCTGCACATATATACATATATGTATATGTATATATGAACAAAACAAAATTTCTAAGGTACTGACTTTTCAATAAGATTTGATCTCAGGGCAAAGTTTCTTCTTTTGTCAAGAACTCAAGCGGGATCTCAGGGATCATACTAACTAGCTTCTGTAAAGCAGGGTTAGGGTTAGTACTGAGCAAACGTCCATGTGGACAATGGACTGTCTTCTGCTGTCTTCACCCATTGGCTGAACACCAACAGGAAATAGAACTTTACAGATGCATTTTTGATTCCTTAAAGTCTCACGGTCTTACTATGTTTTGGGTTTTTTTTTTTAAAGAGCAATTAAATTATGGGCGAAAAGTGTGTTGTAACACAAGTGCTATTGAACATGTACTGAGTCAAATATTACTGTAAATTGATTAGTAATGCCTTACACTACTGCGTTACAACAAAAAGTAATCTGTTACTGTAATACATTACTTTTGTGACACGTTACTCCCAACACTGTAAATGAGTGACTGTGATTTCATTCCATCCAAATTACACAATTGCTCATTTCTTCAGGGTCAGAATATTTAGCAAATATTGTCGACTCAAAATGACCCACCTGTGAAACTGCAGACTTTATATTTTAATTGATTATTACATTCATTTTTACAGAATTCCTCATGAAAATTGCATTGGTTATGGGTTCTGACAGTCTGATTCTGGTTGCCCTGGTGCTATTTGTAATATTTATGATGCACAGCTGTGTGTTGTGAACATTTCTACCCAGAGGTGTGATGAACCTGAGCTGATCTCTTTTACCTTTCCATTTTATTGTGCACTCGCTGTAACACAGCAGTCAGACCTCCATATGGAGCCCCAAGGACAAAAGACATAAGGAAGGAAATGTTTCATTTTGGAAGAAAACGCACATTGTGTGATCTTCCTCATTTGGTATTCTCCTCACTCTGCGCGCTCCTCCTAGAAGCTCTGCTCCTGTTGTTTGAAGTTAACCCAGGCTGCCGACCGCCTTGTTGGCTTAATAGTTTGGATATGCAATTTAAGAGTGATTTATCACCAGCCATTTAAGCAGCCTCCTTCTATTTCTGGTTTTTGTTGTTTTTTTTACATATATTTATTTAATAACGCATTTTTCATGACAATTCATCCACTTGGTCGAAATTTCTTCAGATCAGAGGAAGCAACGTCTTACTGATACAGAACAGAGAGTTTCAATTATAGTCTGTGATGACAATTGTATTTAATGTCAGCTAAATTACTCACTATCACTGGGTTTTCAGTGGAGGTAAATGAATTAGATTGCATTTCCATCCATGCACATTTGTCTGTTTTGGTAAAACAGCAGTATTAGACATTTGTGTTAAAGGAACACGGCTGTGTGAATACTGGATGAAACTCCTGAACTAAAAGTTAATTGTGGCTGAGGAAATCATGTTTAGTTCCTCAGGAGCAGTAAAGACATACTGTATATAAATATGCATATGCATGTGTCTCTGTACATGTCTGTACAGCTGAATCCATTACATATTCACAGGCCATAAATAATGCACAATAAAGAATAGTTTTACAGGACTAGTTACATCTGCTCCATAATTTACTGTGGGCAAAGGTGTTCAGGGAGTCCAGTCACGCAACGGGCGAAGAATTCCAACTCGACACTGTTCCATTTTGGGAACAAATACTGTAAGTTCTGAGTTCACTTTCCATACTCCACTTTATCACATGTAGCCTACTGTACGTGAACAAAAACATACTGTCTTACTCAACTGCATCAAGATTAATCACTAATGTTGTAAAAAGACTGTTGTTAGACGTTAATACCAGTTTGCAGAGACAATAATTTTCTATAGCAGGAAATATTGAAATGATTTTTACAGGAGCTATATGTTCAAGCAGACACAACAACCATTGTATTATAAACTGTCCATACACTTATATTAATTACCAGCAGTTATGGCCAAAACTTTTGTGAGGTCACAGCGACCTTAACCTATGACCTTTGCATGCCAAAAACGAATCAGCTCATCCTAAATTCTGAATGCACTTCTGTACCAAACTCTTAAACCTGGTACAAATTACTATAACCTTTATTTAACCAGAAAAAAAGCTCATTGACATTAAAAATCGCTTTTTTCCAAGAGTGTCCTGGCCAAGACAGCAGCAGCAGAAGTGACAGAGAATAGAAATCACAGCCATACATCTGCACTAAAAGCATACATAAAACACTAAACTAAGAACATACATATAAAACACCATCATTAATTTAAAAGGTACTAAAAGTATACCAACAATGTTCCTTAAAAGCATCTCAAAGCAGAACCCGATCCAAATAATTAGAAAAAAAAAAACATTGACATCCTGACTGAAATTTAAGACATCCCTGAGAATTTCACTGTGTTTGAAATGACCTCAAAGATACTGGTATACATATGGATTCTAAGTTTTTAGTAATATGTATGTAGCAGTTTAAAAAAATGTAAAATGAAAAAAAGATACTGAAATGACACACAATGCATTATGGGTATCCTCCTCTTTAGTCTGACTGCGGGTCACAGATGGTGCGATTAGTGCATTACCTCCACCTTCTCTGCTGGAGTTTCATTCTCTAGATCCATTAAAAATGCCTTTACAGCCGAGGAAATGCAGGCAACAACGGCCCTGTGCTGCAGAGGAAGACGGGTCACTGCACATGGACGTCCACAGAGCTGTGATGTTACCGTTTGCTGTGATGTTTGCTGGTATGAAACACTCAGATGGACTAATGAGCAACATAACGCTCATTACCACCCCACACTAGCAGTTAATGTAAACAATGTCATTTGTATACAATACTTTCACAGAGCTTTCTATTGTGCAGGTCTTGAAAGTCTTAAAAGTATGGAATTTTTTAACACTGTTTTCCAGACCTTGAAAAGTCTGGAATTTTGTGTGAAAGTCTTGATAAAATATGGAAAAAAAGTTTCTCTCATAGTTGAATTCTAGAGTCTGCCCAAAGGCATGTGATCTTATAAGATGAGAAATACATGAGAAAACATATAAAAAGATATGATTTCACTAACCGGTCAGTACTAGAATGATTTTTTGATATGATATGTTTTGAAAACGTTTCTGTCAGTAAAACATAATTCACTGCAAATTATGCATGTATTCACTCATACATTTATTCAAATGAACCTTTCCACTACACACAACAGGTACAACCTCAACCAAAAAAGTAGGCACGCAAGTATAAAGTACATAAAGTCAAGGTCTGGGGTAGAGGCTGACCGATATGTTGGCCGGCCGATATATCGGGCTGATATATTGATTTTTTTCAATATCGGCCATCTGCCTAAATTTTTTTTGAAAGCCGATATTTGATCAGTAGTAAAAATGTTATAAGATATTTGATCATGCATCTGTGTGGGCAGCATTTGAAGTTCAATAAATGTTAAAAGAGTACTATGCTAGATGTATTAATGATTTCATTTATATTTCGGCATAAAAATCTTAATTATTTGAGTGTTTCAATTGTATTTTATAGTCAATGTGCTTTAAAAAAAAAAAAAAAAATCAGCCTTGAATATAGGCCTCAAAAATCGGCTGTAGATATCGGCCATCGGCTGGCCAAATTTTTAAAAAATCGGTATCGGCCTTAGAAAAACCCATATCAGTCAACCTCTAGTCTGGGGGAGAAAATAGCAGTTTTGAAAAAGTCTGGAATTTTTATTTGGATAAAGAGCAAACACCCTGTATATACAGTATGTATGCAGTTTAAAGGATAAATGATCAGCCATGATGTTATAAATACAATCATTGTGTTCAGAAATGAAGTTCCACATGCTTGACCTCTGACCTTTTACCACCAAAATCCATTTAATTCATCCCTGAGCCTAAGTCAACATGAAACGCCAAACTCATGGACATCCCCTGAAATCCTGAGACTCATAAAAATTAACAGAGCTGAGATCAACTTTGACCTTTGACCTTCAAAACTTCCCCAGCCCATCCTTGAGTCCAAGTGTCAGTTTGTACCGGATTATTCTTGAGATAAAAACAAAGAAAAAACCTATGCATAAACCAGCAGACTGATGTTTTTTATTCACTGTGTGCTTTTGGACATCTGCTAGTTAAATTTACTGCATAAAATTACCTTCCCATCAAAGTCTGTCTTCTTCTATAACGTGTTCTTCTGAATTTAATATTCGGGGGAACTTTATCCCTCTATCCAGCTCCCATCCGTTCATCCATATACAGTATATACCATACATTTGCACACACACCGTGCAACTCTCCATCTGTCCATCAATCATCATCAATCTCAGCAAGAATGAGAGAGATTAAAATAAAAGATATAACACGTTCTTCTTCGTCGTGCATGTGTTTGCCGGTAGCCGGCCCTGTACAGATGACTAAATATGTGTTTGCTGCATACAGACAGATGTAGATTATTATATGTGTGTGTGTGTGTGTTTTGCTAAATTCCTGTAACTGTTACTGTGTCACCTACCTCCCTCTGTTCTCTCCACGGCTCCACCCCCACTGGGAACAACCAGGGGACTGAGAAAGAACCGATATCAATAACGCTACAAACCCCTGCAGATATGTCCTGTACTCTCCATTATTGATGACGCCGTGCCTCCCCGGTCTTTTATAGCAAGGTGTCTGCTGCAAATTCCAGAAGCTAGAACTTGTTAGGACTTCACATGTAGCTGTGCAAGTGGGGAGTCTGTTTTAATTTGACAGCCTTAAGGAACAATTACAGATGCATTTTGGGCAGATGCTGTGCACAATGTCTTATTTCATGCCTTCTTGGTTTGTTATATGCAGGTTTGTTTTATGCACGACGTCTCCAAAACCAAAGCTTTGACAAAAAAGAGAATAACCTCAGCTTTAACATGTCATTTCATGATGAATGCAACAGAACAGAAACTATACAATATACAGGATATGCTTACACGTACTGATTTGCAGTTAATGACCAGTGTTGTGCAAGTTACTTCTAAACTGTAATCCATTACAGATTCCTTGTTACTGTTTAATTAAAGGTAATTCCTTACCTTATAATATTGCTGTCTCAGAACTATGAGCGTTACATGATTCCTGTACTACTTTGGAGTTACACACAGACTCTAGTCTAATAAATGGCACGTGGCCCCCCCTCCCAATACAAGAGACAGCAGAGCCTCGGGATGCATACATTTGGTAACACTCAGTAAGTAATGCTACGGTCTACGATGTTCCAATCCCAGCAGGACCGCTTGCATTTTTTTCAACATTTTCCATGTTCAAACAGGGGGCGTGGCTCCGAGGACGCCGGTAGATAAATCCGCAACTGATGAAGAATTCCAACTAGTCCTAGAAACGTTAGCTTACCTTGTCATTGCTGATCACAGGGCTCATGCTAACTAGCTTCTGTAAAGCAGGGTTAGGGTTAGTAATGAGCATACGTCCATGTGGACAATGGACTGTCTTCTGCCGTCTTCAGCCATTGGCTGAACACCAACAGGAAATAGAACTTTAAAGACGCGTTTTTGATTCCTTAAGGTCTCACGGTCTTGCGCAAGCGCTATTGAACATGTACCGAGTAAAATATTACTGAAAATTGATCATTAATGCCTTACACTACTGCGTTACAGCAAAAAGTAATCTGTTACTGTAATGCATTACTTTTTAATGCGTTACTCCCAACACTGGTAATGACATACGATTATAAGAGTGCAGGCCCAGAAACTCAGTGCTTTTTGATATCAGAAAGTATCATCTGGGAGCCCTGTAAAAAAAAAAAAAAAAACCTCTGGGTACAATCTGTCTCGATTACTGGCCAGACACCTCCTGTGTGTGCTATCTTAAAGCAATTAGGCGACGGTTAAACATTCTGAGTCGGTGTCTTGTTTCCCTGAACGCCACTGCTGTCATTTCCCGCCGTTTTTTCTTTACCATTCCTCTTTTTCCAGATCTTCCCCCACTTCTTTCTCTCACATCTTTCAAGCCCAACTCTATTTATCCATTACTTTTGCCAGCGCTCTCTCACACTCTGTCTCGCTCTCTCCTGAGTCACCTTCACTCCTCCTCCTCCTCCTCCTCTGCTGTGTTTTATGGCTAAAAGCTGTTATTCCGCTCGGCTGCAGCCCGACTCCTCTCTGTAATATTTCATTCATCAGAACAATTAAAGCGGAACATTGGTTTCCAGGGTGATAATTAGGGTTTGATGAGTGAACCTGAACGCCACCAGGACAAGACAGCTTGATTACTCTCATTTGCTGGTCTCTGTGCTATTCCAGGGTTATTATCCATTGTCTTGTCAAGCAAATAGAGGAAGAAAACAGCCATGAAATGGAAAGAGGTGAGCACCACAGAGACAGATAGAGACAGAAGTGTGGAGGTAGAAAGAGTCATGGGAGAGTTTGTTGGAGATGAGTGGCTTGTAATAGGAGCAGGTCTTTCAGATAGTGATACACCACATTAACTCCGTCTCCTGCTGCTTTTCAGTAAAACACCCTCGAAACCTGTGCCCCGCACCAGGGAAATTCCTACAATGTTTCACAACAGTTAAAATACCATTTTCACTGTTGACAATTTCATTTGTAACTATATATTTTTGGTGCAATTTCATTAATGAGACAGGTAACCTCCACCTCTGAATTGATTAGACTCCAAGAACAGCCCTGAATGTTCTGATAATAGATGTAGTAAAGGCTTCATTTGGTGACGGTGTCATTAAATTTGCATTTACACTCATTTTGTCATTGTGATCACTTTGTTAAATAGCGTGTGTGGCTGATTGATTCAGCCCCAAAGCCTAGTATAGTAAATTAGCAAGCTCTCACTTTATTTTTTTTTTTTTGGAAACTTCAATATGTCTCTACTCTGAACCATGACTTCCATCAGTCTTATTCCAACAAAACAGTGAAGGTCAGGAAACAGCAAAGAATTCCTCAGCTATGTCTTTTAAAAATATTAAAAGGCTTTTATTGTCACATCATGGTCAAGTTCATTCATTTTCCGAACCACTTCCTCCTCCTGAGGGTTGTGTGGGTGACAGAGCCGATCACTGCTACTGCAACTTAGACCAATTAAAACAGCTGTATTTCAATGCCTTTTGGCATCAAGCTGCGAGGAGAGATCTCTGCCGACTGTCCAAAAGGAAGACGCTTTTAGACCCGACAGTACTGCATGCATCAGACACATGATAACAACAACGGTTCACACAGATGATGGCGTTTAGAATAAAAGATGACATATTAGAACAATCACACTACAGGATATACAGCGACCATAACAGATTAGAACACTTATGTAAGACCAGTGTTGTATAGGAACAAAGTACTAATACTTCACTACTGTACTCAAGTATGTTTCGGGAGTATTTTTTAAAATTCTGTTTACTTTCAATTTTACTTTACTACATTTCCTAACTCGATTACATACTTCTACTCTGATACATTTTTAATGCACTGCATCGTTACTCATTTTAAAAAAGTAAAATAAAGGGAATTTGGTGTTTTCACTGCTGAGATTACGAGATGCCTACGTCACATTAAGTGTGTGACGGAGGCATCATGTTCAATATTTTGATTGCTTGTCTTTTACTTAACCATGTTTTAACCTCTTAAGATCCTCTGTCCACGTATAAGGACAAGAAATTCACAGCTTTATACAAAAAAAAAAACAACAACTGTCCACTGCAAATGACATTCCATAAAAATTTTTAAGAATGCATCTGAAAAATCTGTTGCATCATGATGTTTCCAATATAAGCAATTATTTAATTAAAAAAAGCCAAAACTCAAAAACCTGTGGCTTTCCTGGGTCTTAGGAGGTTAAACTTTCCACTATTTTGGCTTGAGAGTCTGGTTTAGACCAGCTCTATATGTAAAAGTGTCATGAGATAACTTCTGTTATGATTTGGCGCTATATAAATAAAATTTGATTTGACTACTCAAAATTTTGACTGCCTTTGGTTATTATTAACATGTACTTGTACTTTTTGCTTTCATTACTTGAGAACATTTAATTGTAGATTACTTGATGCACTTAAGTACAGTAAATACTAGATACTTGATACTTCTGCCGTCTTCACCCATTAGCTGAACACCAACAGGATATAGAACTTTCCTGTTGCTTTTTTGATTCCTTAAGGTCTAACGTTTTTGCTGTTTATTTGGTTTTTTTTATTTGAGTAATTAAATTATTGGCGAAAAGTGTGTTGTAACGGAAGCACTATTGAACATATACCGAGTAAAATATTACTGAATCAATTGATTGATTAGTAATGCCTTACACTACCACGCAAAAAGTAATCTGTTACTGTAATGCATTACATTTGTAACGTGTTACTCCCAACAGAGAACCTCAAACAAAAAACCTGGAGTCCAAGAGGCTCCTTCTCCGACATGTTTTTACTACCTAAAATCTGAAGGTCACTTTCAGTATGTGCATGGTGGTGCTCATGTTGTGCATGCGTTTTTGGACGGCATGCATGTCAGAGCTGCTTATCCCAACTTAATTCGCTCTGTACTTTTTCCCTCAGAAGCTTTAACCTATGAATCAATGTGAAATTACCTATTCAAGGTTGTGACCTGTGAGGCTTAACCAATGAAAGAGCAGTCTGATCTTAACCTCTTGAAAAACAAGCGGCAGGGTGCGACCGTCAATACGTCTTCATGTGTGCGTGTGCTTTTGTTTCTTTCAGATGAAAACTGCATTAATATGCTAACTATAGTGGGGCGGGGAAACAGGCTAAATATTTTAACATGTATGTGTGAGTCGCTGTGACAGCGATCGGAGGAGTCTGGAGTGCGACTTGACCCAAATGCTTGGGAAGCTGCATTAGCTCGACAGGTAAGCAGCTGTCAGCTTTTTTTTTTTCTGGATGTAAATGTTGTTGACCTTCTGGAGAAGCTGTTTCTCACAGTATGTAGCGGTGAAATAATAGCTGCGTGATGCTTGGCGCTAGAACTGACCTCTCTGGGTGCACACAAAACAGCTTTCCTACCAAGTGGAAGTAAATTGCTTCCAGTCCTTCCACCCTGTTTTTAGGGCAGCTGAGTGACATTTCATGGGGCCGCCGTACTCGCATCTCAATAGTAATCACTTCAAACTTGCGACGCTCCATTTGCTTAACGATTAAACACAGAGAGGAGGCTGAAAGAATTTGCTGCTAATTCAATGCTTTAATGAGCCTGGTAATTAGACCTAAATGTTAATGAATGGTAGGTTCTGCCATTCAGTGGCCAGACAGAGGTTTCCAGCTAAACCCAGTGGGACAGATTTTTTAATCAAGCCTGTCTCCGAGAAATTATCTCCACGTACAGTATGACTAAATTACACTCCAAATAAGTTTGCGTGAGCAACGTAAACAGCATAATGTTAGTTTTATTTTTGGCTGCTGTCATCAGAAACAAAACAGAGGGAAAAAAAACATTTTATGGGGTGGATGGTGTACATAGAAAGTGGAGATTTTAACAACAGAGAACAGAGTTTCAAGACAATAAAACCACTAAGATTGTGTCTTTGTTTTAATATCAACAAATATATATATTATGCAGCTCTTCAACAAAAACATATATTTTCTGGATCCTTCTGTGTTAAGATGAACACTTCACAAATTAATAAATACATATGGGATAAAACGATTCCCTGCAACCTTATATGAAACATAAGACACCTTAAAAAAAATTACTGTTGCAATTGTGTTAAATATAAATGGGTTTCGGATTCATTGATCAACATCTGTAACAACAATGGAATTTGTAGAACGTCTTAGATAAGAAACAACACAATTTAGGTGTATTTATTGATTTACATGAAGCATTTGACACAACTAATCCTTCCTTGCTACTTCAGAAATAAAAAAAAAAGTATAAAAATGTATAAAAGATGTTACACAGCAATGGTTAAGAAGTTATATAATTGGTTTTAGTTTGTAAAAACTAACAATACAGAAGCACAGCTTAGAGGAGTAAACTGGTGTTCCACAAGGTTTGGTGTTGGGACCCAAGTTATACATACTTTCTATATGTATGTGGTAACTAATTTGTAATGTTAGAGATGGTGTAAATTTATTGTTGTCAGGGGAGGATTTGAAATAACTGTTATAAACAATATAAACAAACTGATTACCATCATCAAAGAAGTAAGTTATCACTGAATAAAAAAATATTTATTTGAAACATTGAAACATCTCTATTTTCATGTTATAATCAGATAATTAGGTAAGTAATGCTTTACTTTTCTACTTTTATCAAAGCTTTCACCTTTGCAATACATTGCACATCTCATAAATGACCTTGTCTGAATAATGTGATTATTTTAAGAAATTAATTCTAAGGATGATCAACCCTTACTTTCTACATTTATTTACAATTATATATAAAAAAAAGTACCTTATTTGTGTTGTTGCTGTCAAGCAGATGGTAAATCACATGGAGATTATTACTTTTAACATCACACATACAACAGATATGATTAGGTATAATTGGTATAATTGTACTTTCCAGCCTCAGGTATGTAAATTATTTTATCGATGCTGCTATTGATCAATTCCTCCAGTCAACAATTCAAACTAATCAAAAACAATCCAAAGTCAGTAGTATGTCATGAAATTAATATACATATGTACATCCAGAAAGAACGTAGAGCAACTGGAATATTGAGGCTAAGTCACAACAATAGTCTACAAGGGGTTAAATTCAACTTTAAATCTAGATTTCCAGTAAGATTTTGTGTCTACAGAAGAGGAAATGATTGAGGGTTGGGAGAGGAATAATAATAAAAAAAAAACTTAAAAGAAAAAGCAATTGTAAGACAGGGGGATGGGAGGGACGACGGCGACTGTACCAATGTCGAATCCATGTGTATGTGAAAGAGGCAGAGTGGGAGAGAGGAAGTGGTGTTCCCCCTGCAGCAGTCTGTCGGCTCGGCGTTCACGGTGGCTGAGCAGAGTGGAAGGCACAGCCGGCCCGCAGGGAACACTTGGCACGCCATCAGCTCTGCACCGGGCCCGCACGCCGCCCAGCCAGCACAGCCCAAACACACAAGCACTGGCGATCAAAACAACGCCAAACAAACACACACCCTACACGCTGACGACATGTGGGCAGAGGAGGAGGAGGAGGGG
>JAPQRQ010000015.1:27995854-28006804 GCA_037367365.1 Apogon talboti
GGAAACACCATCATCTTCTACAACATTGATTCACCAGTAAAACCCATGGAGTTGGATCAGTGACAGTGGATGGAGACCAGTGGTGTCAAACTCATTTTACCTCAGGGGTCGCATACAGCCCAATGTGATCTCAAGAGGGCCAGACCAATAAAATAACAGCATAACCTTGAAATAATAACTCAAAATTCACTCAAATAAACTTGCCTGTCAGTATCAAATGTAAGTTTGCAACATTTGTCCCTAAAACAAATTTTAAAAAATACAACCGTAAGTATGTTCTGAATAAAATAATATATTATCATGCCCATTAAAACTGATTACAGCAGGATACCAGGAACACATATGTAATGATTCAACGTGACTACAGGTTTGTACCTGAAGCATGGAATGAGTTCTCCTAAAAGTTGAAAAGTTTGCTGCAGATTTCAGAAGATCAGGCAGTGAGTGAGAGAGTTTTATTCCTTTTACTGAGAGTGATGCCTGAGCAAAAGACATTTTACAGAAGTTTATTGTTGCCACATAAGCTGCACTGGTGGATCTGCTGCAGCTTTGCAGTTTATTTATATATTTACAAAGAGGCTGAGGAGCAAGTACATCTCAACATTGAAATACTAGCATTTAGCTTTAGTTAAGTGTCTTAAAATCTTATATTTACTTAGATTATGGCAGCGATGACATCTTATTTGCATTTAGTCAAAGCATATTTATAAAGGCACTCTGGATCTAAAAGTAGACTGGAAGACCACAGGATTGAACCATACGATGAATGTGACAGCATGACTTAATTTAGACACAGTTTAGTGATGTACAGTTCAATGTTAAGCAATCTCTGATCATTCTAAAATAGTTCAGACTGGAGTTAGTTTGACAGATTTACAGGTCATATGTTTCTGCAGGAGGTGACAGTGAGCCTGTTTACATGACCATAAAAGTCTGACATCTGGGAGTAATCGGATAATTGTAATAATCAGATCTAATGCATTTACATGCACTTAAGAAATGCAATAATGGTTGGTTTAGATGCTCCAGTCCATTATCGGATTTCTTTCAGGAGTACATATGGATGTAGTGATGGTAGACTTAAACTTCCTGTTGTCGTCCACTCATGAGTGACTATGTAACTTCCTTTCTCCACTATTTTTATTTTTTTTCCACATGCACAGACGTAAAAGAATGAAGTAAATCAGATTAACCTGTATACATGCAGGAAGACATCAGAGTATTGGGGAGAAATCTAGGTGTGTTAATCTGATTTCTCATAATGAGATTACCGCCGTTATCGGATAAAGCCTATCATTTTATTATGTTTACATGATCACTTGAACAATCTGATAACTCCGTATATCAGATAATGATCAGAGTATTGGTGTCCATGTGAACGGGCTCAGTGTTGTTCTGTTGGTTGTCCATTTTATTTGCACTGCATTGTCCAGTAGCTGTCCATGGTGCTGAAACAGCACTGCAGCACAGGCAGTCATTTGGCTCTGTTAACAGGATGACTAGTCAGGGTCACTGGATTCCTTTGCATCACTTGCAGAACTGGTGTGGTTTCTAAAAGACTCACTATTAGTATTGACGGTACAAAGCAGGATAGTTTAGGTTTATGTGGTTATAAAGTATGCAGAGCTCAAGACAGAAACCCTAACTCCACTGCAAACACACAGACCTGGATCCTACTGAAAACCTCTTATGTTGGATCAAGAGGAGAATGAGTGATGGATTCTCACAAGCCATTAAGAAATTTGCATTTTTGGAAAGGAGTGTCACGAAGCGCCAGACTGGTGTAGAGAATAAAAGCTGTGATTGAAAATATTGATTCCTAAACTATTTCTAAGTGAAGACCATAGTGTTGTGTTGTTTAAAAATGAACTCATTTTTATTGCATTATTTGCATCATAACACATTTTCCACTAATAAATTCAAGCCTGTTTGGAACTTGGGAGGAGGGTCAGTCCAGGTGAAATCACCAGGAGGGAGGTGATGATGATGATGATGTATATCGAGGCGAATCGAATAAACGTGTTAAGTGCATATACTATATTCCCTTCTTTCTTGAGTCTGTTTGCGCATGCAAAATGAAACATGATTAATATAGATTAAAAATGAATGATATTTAATCGTGATTAATCCACAGCAACCATGTGATTAATATGATTACAAATTTTAATTGTTTGACAGCACTAGTTATAATATAATATATTATATATCATATACAATAGATATAAAATAATGTAATAATATTATAAGGTTGTCTTAAAATAACAAATCTAACACTAACCTTTTCCTTGGCCTTCTTCTTGTCATAGTAGTTGCCTGCTGTTGAAAATATGAGGTTTTAGAAATGCTCCTAATGTCAATGTGAACGTGTCCCATTTGACCACTACTGTAATGTACTGTACAAGGTCTTGGGTAAAACACTGAACTTAAAAATAACTGGCGATGACATCAACATTACTCTCTCAGACAATGAAGACACGTGCACCTGATCCCAGGGCAGACTGGTTCAGGAGCCTTTACAAAAGGCCTTTTATTCACGTTACAGGTAGCAATTAAGACTTGAAGTATAAGCAGCGTTCTGGGATTTAAGTGCACAGTATTTTTTAGTAAGAAAAAACAATAGGGCCTCTTTACTCAGACTCAAATTTGATTTTTATTTTAGGGCAATAAAAGCGTCTACAGGGAGAAAGGGAGGAGACACTACATATTGAAGGAACTGCTGCAGAGAAAACAAAGGAGGCCAGGGGAGAGAATGACAAAAGAAGAAGATAATATTAAAGAAGAGGCACTCCATGTGGAGATGGATGGAGTGCATTAAAGTTGTGAGAATACAAGGGGAAGGAGAAATGTCAGAAAATAGCGAGGAGGTAAATGGACAAAGTAATGCGTAGAGAGGATTAAGAGATTGAAAGCTAAGGCAGCATTGTGGGAGGAATAGTTCAGGTAAAAAAAAAAAGTAGGAAAACATATGAGGATCTACAGGCTAAAGTATGGAGGAAGATGGAAGGGGTAGAAGAAGAGAGAGTGACACATAGATGGCTGATGGACGAGGGAGGTAGGGTGAGGTAGAGGGGAAACCATGTATTAAGTCTATGGGATAATGATGTGTCAAAGCGTGACCACGCTGTGAAAATGGGAAAATGTCTTTCATCATCACTAAAGTGTCCTCTCCCTGACCCCTTCAGGTGAAAATTAAAAAGGTGGGGACTCGATGGAAAAACAGTTTCAATTTACTTCTAAGTGGAGTAACATTGATTCTGGGTTGAAAGCGTTGCCTGGAGGCCTTACAGACTGAGACGGCTGGTTCCCTCCGTCTGACTCTGACACTTACACACATCATCTGGATCTGAATATGGCCTAATTGATTTCCTGTATTTAATCGTGGGCTCCTTAACGATTAAACCCGAATAGCTGCTGTATTATTACCTACATTACAACATATTTCATATTAGCATGCAAATGACGGTGTTAATCCAGCTGAAGTATCCAACTTTGTTTCCTGTGTGTACACACTAGTTCTGTGCCAGCGCTGGCATCCTCCACGGTCATGGATTCAGAGTAAAATATTGGTTTTTGGATAGTTCATGGCTGTGCTTAGTGCAACATACTGCAACAGACCATTTGCAAAATAGCATGGGAAGTGTAGCTGTTTCTGGTGAGGAAATGTAGTACTATTAACCCTTGTAGACCTAGAACTATTTTTTCGGAACTTACGCACAGGCCTTTCCTAAGTGATTTATTGTCATTTGTTATAGTATTATACAATTAATAATAATCGAATAAAATTGAATCCAATGTAAGCGTTTTGAGTACGCAAAATAGAAAATAGTACTACTACTACTACTACTACTACTACTACTAATAATAATAATAATAATAACTATTATCATTATTATTATTATTATTATTATTATTATTATTTTTCAGTCAAAATCAGGTATTTTCCTATATTTGATTTACTGATCATGTAGACATTAAGAGGGTATATTATATCAAAACAGAGAAAACAAAAAAAAGTGATCTTTTCCAGCAAAAATATCATCATCTTAACAAAACACAAGCGTCTACAACCACTGTCATTTGTCAAACTACATGGGTTTCCTGGTGATATAATGTTGACGGTGTTTCCACATTCACTATGAAGCCTCTAAACGTCCAAATAAGACAAATATGATGCTGTCGAGAGCCTGAGAAATTTTACTTTACCTGGATTATGTCAATGTATTGATAGAATTAGTGGTTCAAAGGTTATTAAACATTTTTGACCAGCAGATGTTTTTGGTCACCGGTGGCTGTTTAGGTGTTCAAGGGTTAAGATGTCGAAAGTCCCATAGCAGAAAAGAGCACATGAAGAGACATGCATCTATGTCAAAGTTTGCCATTTTCAGCAGTTCTGAGGAGAATGATAATCTGTATTCTATCAGAGTGGATCCATCTATCCAAACTGTCCTGCATCCTTATCAATACGGTTATCATTCATGTCAAATCATGCAAAAGTACAGTATTATATACAGTACTGAATAAATAAAGACTGAAGTCACACATGAAACATGAGCTGGCTGCATTTGCTTTGTCTTCCACACTGTAATGAGTTCCATATTCCCTTTCAATTTAATTTATGGCTCATTTTTAAACAGTCTTATCTACTTTGATGGTTATATTCAGTATATATATTTTATGGGATAACCCTCCTGTGAAACCTGTTACTCATAAATGATTTTTACACACAACTAATCCCAAAAGTAAACATGTTTTGGAGGCAAATAAATGCGTTCTACATTATATTTAAATCAATTTAAGCATTAATATTGACACTGAAAATCTTTCATAGTTACTTTCAATGCAAAAATTCATATACAGTACTATAACTTTGTACAACTAGAGCATTTTTCATATGGTTATATAAGTATATTATGTATGCTACACATGCACCACAGCCTCTTACATCCCATGTGAGGATGTGAACCTTGACCTGAACTTCTAATCTCACCACCTCAAAGTGACCTGTATTACATGAGTAAATTCACTCAAACAATTACTGGTTTTACAATAATTCAGGAAACATTGGTACATTTCCCGCCACACCATCACTGACAAAGGAATAAGACGCCATATAAACAAAGGTGGTTATGATTAATACATTATATATAGACCGGCTTTCGAGGATCATTGTACTCAGTGTGATGCTTCTGGGAGATCTGTTTTGGTCCCAGAGTCCCATAGCGTGTCAAGCGTGTTGCCGCCCTGCATGAAGGTTCAGTCTGTAGCGTGACCGGGCTGTGCTTGGAGAGCAGGGGTAAAACAGGAGAGTGGTGAATTCACTGACACCGAACGCAGTCACACAACTGAAGGCATTGATCAGCAAACACAAAACACCAACACATGTACCGGCACAAAGAAACACTTGAAAGGCATCCAGCTAAATACGACGATGATGAGGAACTGGAGCTGAGGGTGAGGTATTTACAGGGGGCGGGGCTCAAGTTTTATAGACTGGCATAGTGGTGTAATAATACTGAATATGACAGTATCTGTTTTTAACATTGTTTTTTCAAATCAAATGAGGAAAATATCTAGTTAATATCCATTTAATATGTAGTATGAGCACCACTGTAGTGATGAAATGGATTTTTCTATTGAATAACTGAGATAAGTTTGAGTAACTAGCACTAAATGAAGAAACTTGCAAATCCCTGGAGATACACTGTGTTAATTTAGTTGGGGAAGCCACTAAAATAGTGCTCCTTTTTGACATGCGCTGTTTTCTCAAAAATTCACCCTTGTAGCATTAATTCTTAACCATGCAAAAAGCATTGTTAAGAGTTTAAACCAGGGGTGTCAAACATATGGCCCGCGGGCCAAATCTGGCCTGCCAAAGGGTTCAATCCGGCCCAATGGGATGAATCTGTGAAAGGCAAACACTACACTGACGACTCTAACAATCAATGACGTTAAAATCATATTAGTTGAGGTTCCACATACAGACCATTATGATCTAAAGTGGGTCAGACCAGTAAAATACTATAAATAACCTATGAATAATGACTGTTTTAGTTTAAAAATGTAAAATTACATCCAACAATCCTACACTTACAAACTATACTTTCACAAAAAAGGATTAACATAAAGAACCTGAAATGTCTTAAGAAAAATAAGCCCAATTTGACCAGTATTCTGCCTGTTACTAAATGTTTTGTGTATTTGTAGATCCACTGTGATCTGTAAGTTGTAATGCACATGTATAAATGATAAGACGAGGCATAATACTGTTAAAATTGCACTTAATGTTCTTAAGACATTTCTGGTTGTTCACGTTATTCACATTTTCTAGAGGATAGTTTGTAGATGTAAACATTTCCATAATTTCTAGGTTATGATATTATTTTACTGATCTGACCCACTTGAAATCATGTGTAAATGATAAGATGGCGAGCAATATTGTTAAAATTACACTTATTTTTCTTAAGAAATTTCCAGTTGTTCATGTTGTACACAGTTTTAAAGGGTCATTTGTAGAGGAAAACCTTTTCAGAACGTATTTTTTCTCTGTTTCACTCTAAACCATAGAAAATAGTTTAAAGTCGACATTATTCTCCGGTTACTGTGTTATTTTCCTGGTCCGGCCTGTTTGAGATCATATTGGGCTAAATGTGACCCCTGAACTAAATGAGTTTGACACCCCTGCTTTAAACTATATATAATAAGTTGCTAGGAGCTTACAGGGACAAAGAATGTAAAGGATTTCCAGTGTGTTTGTGCGTTGGCCTTCTTCCAGTATGCCGTGTGAAAGGCACACACACAGTCCTAGCTATGCAACACATATGAATGCTTCAAGAGCAAAGACACTGTGACACATATTGACTTATGCTGGGCTGGAGACAGTATTGATTTCCAAGTCTGAGATCCAGAGACAGAGGCATACAAAGGGGGAGGAGAGGGAGCATATTAACTCACCGTGGCCAGCTGCGTTCCAGGCATCATCACTATCACTACAAACTACTTTTTAAAGCTGTCCAAATTAAAACCGGTCTGTGTCATAAAGCCTTGTCACACAGCGGTGCATAAGTGAACATGGCTGGGAGCACTTCTTTACTTATGAGTAGTTTAGACGTACAAAAAAAAAAAAAAAAACAAAAAACAGCCTGTCCTGTTTTATCTCCAGACCAGATGCATAAACATGGAAGTTTATCTTCATGTCCATCCGGGTAAATGCACAGCTGACGTGTACGCCTGTGTGCACTGATGGCTTGTTTGACTTACGTCCTGCGGTGCGATGTTCACCTTGGTCAAGCACAGCGAGGTTAATGGCGGCCACATCAGCAGGTGACTTCAAAAGCGTTTAGTAGTTATAATTGATGATGCAATTACTGTCTGGATAAAGCCGAAGTCTGTTTCCCCTCTAGCATTATGCCCAAAGAGCCATACATCTTGCTGCAGGCTGGCCTCCATCCTCATTCCTCTACCCTGTCAGCTGTGCATTGGCTACAAACCACAAGAACTAGTTGTATATCAATATCAGTAACAAAATTAGTTTGCATATTTTCTTTTGTTACTTTATTTTATCGATATGTTATAATGTACTCACCTTTATTTGATTTTGATTTCATCGATGCTGTTGGGTTACACCATCATTTTGTTTTGTGAAGATTTTACTCTTACGAGCCTTAGTCTCTACTTGGGAACTTAACACCAGAGCAACAAAAGGATGCACAGCTTTCACCGGTGCAAAAATGCAGCAAATGAGTTGGAATTAGCTGGAATTCACTGCACACAGCGCCACCACTGATGATGCGCCTGTGTCTTCTGCAATGGGTAAAATAAACTTATATGCATCACATCAGCTGCAATTTTGTAACTATGTCTGACTGCATTGTCCCTGTCAAATAAATAAATAAATAAAATAAACAAATAATCCTCCTTACTATAAGTGTCTAATTCACGACAGACATGCGGAAGTTGTTACATACTTAAAAAACTGATAGAAGTCGCATTCAATGTGTAATATCAATGAACGAACAAAAAAATCAGATTTCGCCAAAAAAATCCGAATTGTGCGTTAAGACCTGCTGTCTGAACGTAGTCTGAGTTGTAACAGTGTTGGAAGTATCTGTCTCAACAACTTCTCCTGGGATTAGTAAAGTATTCTGATTCTGATTGAACCTATACTAAAAGTAACAACCAGTGTGGCCCCCCCCCCACCCGATTCAGTTTTAGTGAAGGACGGCTGTTATTAACCTGCCAGAATCTGACTGCTGTTAAATACTTATTAAGTTGTCCAGACACATTGGAAACCTGATGTCATTAAAAGTTGATTCCACTCTAGTACTGATGTGCATTAGTGTAATGAAGCCCTTTAGCCTGTAGGTGAACCGGTTCAATGACGGGTCAAGACAAATTCAGTCAAGTCGTTGCGAGTGTTGATTCGAGTCTGGATAGCCCACCCTTCACCTAATTAGAGCCTTGCGAGACCCCCCGGGTAGATGCTGGTGGTACACTGCAATATAAACACAACCTGTCCATGTGAGCAGTGTGTGAGTGGCACCGAGTTCATTTCACACAGCAGGTGGGGACTTTTACTGTTATTACCTGAGGGCTGTTATGCAGACAGATGCCTCCTCAGCAGGAGGCATTCAAGTGCAATACACACTTGTGCATGCCTCACACCTATCTTCATTTGTATCTGCGTACAAACACACACAGTGAGACCTGCATTGGTTTGGTGATACTTGCGATGTAATAAGCCACAAGGAGTTACTTAATGAATAATAACTAAGGTCTGTTTCTTCTTCATGAAAATATCCGTATCATTCGTTGCATAATTGTAATTTTTTTTTCAAAAATATAGGACTTGCTGCTAAATGTAGATGTCACTGTCATAAAAGCCTGTCTCTTTGCCTCTGTGTCTATTTTACATTTATTAAAAGGTAAGGACAGTATACTTCTTGTTACACATATCCTTTGTTGACATAATGGAGCGGTCACAGTTAGTTGTTGCAGTCTCTCTATGGTTCCGCGTGTTTTGAAGGGAAAAAAAGAACTTGATCTTGAGGCTTACCGGTTTACTAATTGGTAGGCCTGTCAACCTGCTCTGCAGTGTCACTGACCTTGTCAATATTTTACAATTTGTATGCACCGTATAGGAGTATGGTCTAAGGATGGTTTTCACAGCATGTTGGGGGATAACCGGTGGGTAAAACAGCCATCACTAAATGTGTCAATACGAGGAATGAGCAGAGGGGGTAGGATCAGTTTACTCAGGTAGGAGCACGGGTACTTGTGTAAAAATCGATTCAATTTCACTTAAATAAAGATATCTTTCATGTTAGTATTAGTTCTCCTGATCTCAGACATCTCAGCAAATGTATAGGTGACACTTTTTGTCCACAGTCATGTCTCCTCTATTTTTGGTCTTGTTGCATCTTTTCTCTTGTCGTTTTATATCTGTCCTGCATGATATTTATTAAGTACATGTTTGTTTGTTGTCATCCATATAGGCAGAGATCTATGTTGATGTTAGGATGCAAAATATATGATATTAAATTGAAACAAATTAATCAATCTCCATTCAATGCATTAAAAAGCAAAGTAATGGGACTGTTTTAATACTGTAAGGCAGGGATGTCAAACATAGGGCCCGCGGACCAAAACCGGCCCACCAAAGGGTCCAATCCGGCCCGTGGGATGAAGTCGTTTGTGTTACTCACTTTTGTTAAAGGACAGTTTGTAACTGTAAATATTTTCACAATGCAATTTTACTGTTTTCACTCTAAAACATGGAGAAAAGTTTGGAGTTGGTATTATTTATATTTATTGTTTTATTATCTTACTATCCACTCTCCAGCCCACATATTAGGCTGTATGTGGCCCCTGAACTAAAATGCAGTAAGGTCTGGACATTGCTGTTAGCATATAGAGAATAAATGTAAATAAATACCCACGTTAAGTACAGATACATGAAAAGACACTTAAATACTGTAACAAGGTATTTGCATCCTGTTACTTGTCATCTCTGGAAAAGCATAAAGTAAATATTTGATAAAGGTTAACTTACACCGTTAAAGCTTGCTGTTGTATGTGCAACTGTCAATTTATTGCGAGAAGTTTGCATTATTACCTTCCATTATTGTTGGCTTTGAATTAAACAAACATTAATAAAAAATACTCTGTGTTAATGCCAGCATATGGTTCTGTGACAACTTTTAATTGACTGTTTGTTGAGCTGTGAAATAGCTCATGGGCTGGCAATATGGTTGTTATTATTGTCATAAATCTGTGTGTGTTTTAAGTGTGTACTGTTGGTTTTATGCGTCAAATCTTTGTGCCTTTAGATGTGAAGGTTGTCAGCTGCAGGGGTGTCGTTTTCAGCTACAATGTCACCTGCAGAAAAGTGCTACTTTTGTGTCAGTTCCAGAATTAAATGTTCTCTATATCTCACATTTCTTAAGTGATTTATCACCATTTAATATAATATTATCTTCTGTATTTTGCATTTTTATCAGCATTAATCAGGTATTTTTTTTATATTTAATTTACTGATCATATAGATGTTCATTTCCTACTTTGTATCTATTGAGTGCACTGATTGAATGCTCTTTTTACTCGTGTGCTTTGTTTACTTCACTCTTGCTGCTGTAAATTTGGAATTTCCCCATGCGGGACAAATAAAGGAATATTTTATCTTATCTTTAAGTGATTTATCACTATACATTATAATATTATCTTCTGTATTTTGCCTTTTTCCAGTGAAAAGCAGGTATTTTCCTATATTTCATTGACTGATCATGTGGATGTTCATAAAAGCTCAGATTAAAGTTGAGGGTTATTATATCAAAAACAGAAAAAACTGAAGAAAAATTGACTTTTTCAGTTAAATATGTCATTAACTGAACATAAACCCAGTGTGTCCATCCACTGTCATTGATCCAACTACATGGGTTTTACTGGTGAATCAAT
>JAPQRQ010000015.1:28189614-28203258 GCA_037367365.1 Apogon talboti
AGGTCATACGAATTATAGCATGAGACTGTCTGATGCTGAATAAACCAGTTTCCCCTACGGATGGATGGATGGATGGATGGACGGATGGATGGACGGACGGATGGATGGATGGACGGATGGATGGATATGCAAGAAACAGTGCAGTAGAATGATATTTTGTTGACTCTCGACAACACTATAAAAAATAAATAGTTTGTCAAATATCAAATCTCAAATATTAAAAGTGCCGTGTGCATACAGATAAAAATCTGTTTTAAAGGTCTGAAATCTCAAGGTCAAGTTTATTCATTATTATATAGCACATTTACAACTACACAAAGTGCTGTACAAAAGTATAAGTAAAAATACAAGATATGATAAAACTGATAAAAATATATAGGTATACAAGATAAGATTTATGAATAAACTGATAAAACAGGTAGACAATAATGGGATAAATAGTATTTTTAAAAGTCTGTTCAATCTTAATCTAATCTAATTTTTATCTGAAATGTTTTTAAAAGTTCGCAAAATAGATCTAGCAGGGCATTTGTAGTGTCTTTCATTCCCCTGTGGGTGTTAGTTCTTTTATTGCGAGTTCAGAGTTCTTATGGCTTTATATTATATTACACTGACTGATGTAGTAGAATGTGTGGAAATGATCTACAGGATCAGGACTAAACCCACCCCAGGTCTAAATGACTGGCTGTGTTTACATTTTAGATGTTCACAGTGGGCACCAACAGTGATAGTTTTCACTAGGGGGGGGAGTGATATGACCAAACTCTGAAATCCTGAACAATCAGACCATGGAGGTGATCTGTAACCTTCTAGGACCCACTGTCCACGTATGAGGACAAGAAATTCACAGCTTTATACAAAAAAAAAGAAAAAATTGTCCACCGCAAATGATATTCCATAAAATTTTTAAGAATGCATCTGAAAAAACTGTTGCATCATGTTGTTTCCAATATAAGCAATTATTTAATTAAAAAAAGCCAAAATTCAAAAACCTGTGGGGCTCCTGGGTCTGAGGAGGATAAGGCATTCACATTTATAAATTATCAGTGCATCTGATTTAAAGCTGTGGTACTTGATAGTGTTTTGGCGCCAATGGGCTGGATTTCCATGAACACCTTCCGCATATTGCAATCCACCAGGTCTGACAGGAAACAAGAACTCTACCACATCTGGGGTTTGGGGGCTGTAGAAAATACACCCTGTGACCCTGGCTTTGTCTAATCACAGGTGTTTCCAGACAAGTGGGAGATGAATGATTGACGGCTGTAATTACCGATGGTTGTTGAGATTTTCTCAGATGTACAGTTCTGGTTCTGCAGGTACGGATGTTTGATGCAGTATGAGACAGGTCGCCTATGTTTATGTGTAGACTTTGGATTTGGATGTAGAGGAGAAGGAAGTTGTTTATTTTTCAGATTCTGCTCTCCTCAGAATCATCTTGGGTAAATGCAACATTCATTAATGTTTCACATGAAAAGAACAACACTGTCAAAATACACTAAAATGCACGGATGTTTGGGAGTCGAATAACCACAAGTTTAATAGAAACATGGAAAATATTTTCAAGTTTTGCAGGTTTTAATATCTGAATATGAATCTCTGCCTAAATCACAGTATCATGCAATTCACAAAATCACAAAATCACAATTGAACATGCAAATATCCACCCAGGATTTATAGACACTAGGGTCGACAGTTGAGCGAATTTATGTGTGGATTCTGTGGTTTTAGATCTGTAATCCAACATGTTCTGCTTTTAGTTTTCCAGTCGTAACCAGATGCAATCCACTAAATCCAAAATACAGTAAATAAATAAGAAAATAAGTAAATAAGGAAGGAAGGAAGGAAATAAGTAAATAAATAGGTAAGTAAGTAAATAAATAAATAAATAAGAAAGTAACTAAGTAAATAAATAAGTAAATAATTAAATAAGTAAGAAAGGAAGGAAGGAAATAAGTAAATAAGTAAATAAAAAAGGAAGGAAGGAAGGAAATAAGGAAGGAAATAAATAAATGAATAAATACGGAAGGAAGGAAGTAACTAAAGAAGTAAATAAATTCACTGCTTATGTATTATTTCTTGCAAAGTTTGTATTATTATTATTATTATTATTATCATTATTATCATTGTTATTGCAGGTTTTCGTGTTTCATTGTCTTACTCCTGTTTGTTTATTTCATGATTTGTCTTATAATAAATGGCCTAGAGCCTGGCTGCTGTGACATATTATTGTAGTTAATTCACCGTCTGCCGTGCACGCTGAATCACTGAATCACACCTTTATCCCGAAATTAGACTCTAAAATAACACAGTGTAATGAGCAGATTGGAACTAAATGATCACAAAGCCTCCCTGAGTTTGTATCATTATCTGCCAACAATCAGTAAACATTATCAGCTACTGCGCCTATTCTTCTAGAAAAACGGAGTTAAATACATACACCCACCCTTCTATGTGTAAAAAGGATTCTCTCACTAATCCCACTGCACGTGTTAACATCACAGCAGTGGTGTTTTCAGTTTTCAGAAATATTTGTTTTTTTAATAACAATACCTCCCATTATATCTATTAAGCAGAGTGCATCACTAAAACGACTTTTCAATCGTTCCAAAGCCTTTCAGGTACCTTTTTGGAATTGGAAGAATGGGTTTGCAGGTAATGGTGTGAATCCCTTTGTACTTATATTTGTTGTTGTACTTGTGAATATGTGTTGTTATGCATATTCTTGATTAGATTGGAGCCTGTTGCTGTTAAATCTGAGGAAGAGAAAAAAAAGCATCACTGAAGGCGTTTAAATTGACTGATCCATTTTAATTTGACTGCAGCTCCATTATACTGTTGTTGATGTTACTAAAGGGCTGCCGTGTCATTATCTCCCCCTTTTGTTTGTGCTGTTTTTGAGAAGACGTTGCCGTTGTTTATTTTCCACAAGAAGGCCTTTATGCTAATGCGACCTCTGCTAAAGACGATTTGCTGTCGATTTAACAGCGTGTTAAAACCACAATCAGCATCAATCATGTGGAAGGGAAGCAGGGAGTGAGGCAAAAGTTCGATCATGCTAATCCTCCTAACACCTTATAATAAATTCATTATGGCCCCGTAAACACATACGTTCATATCTGTCTGCTTCGTCTGCCGTATAGTTTCAGTCTGTGTGAATTCTGACTGAGCCCAGCTGACAAACTCAATGTAATCCGAGGTGTTTTAGATGCACTAAATTGTTATACTGTTGAAAAAAATAAAAAAATAAAAAGAACTTTCTTGTAAGTATGCAGCTTTATTTCACAGCACAGAACTCAAAAAATGTAAGCAAGATGTTTCAATAAAAACAGACCTTGTCTTTTATTCCCAAAACCCTTCACACTCATATTACATTATGTACAGCGTTCAGTTCTGTACAGCAACATTTATATTACATCTTCATAAAAGATTGAATTTGTTCTCTATAAACTCACATTTACACAGAGGAATAAAGAAATAGGCCAGATGGATCAAGTGGAGCACAAAACACACACAATGAAAGAACAGAAATATGAAGTCAAGTAAAATGAACTCTGTCAAATGAACTATTATTATTATTATTATTATTATTATTATCATTATCATTGTTATCATTATCATTGTTATTATCATTATTATTATTAGTAGTAGTAGTAGTAGTAGTAGTATTATTATTATAGCAGGAAAAATATCTCCACGTTAAACATTTTTGAAGTGTATAAAATAATCACTGTATGTACAGGAACACTTTAGTGACATTTTGAGGTATTTTCAAGAGGAGATGGGGGTTTGCTATTGATCTGCAACAGTCTGAAACTGACCAAATATTGATCGAAAATAAAACAAGAAGGGAATGTTCTGGGTTTTTTTGGGTTTTTGTTTTTTTTCAGCTGTTCAGGTTCCAAAAAGTTAGAAAAGTCACCAAAAGTCCTCATTCATTGATTGAGTTCTGTTGACTGCAGACAGATTCTTCATGGTGTGATGTTATAACAGTGCTACGGCCTGAGCAAAAATGCCTTATCTTTGGTTTTGTGGAATTCTGATGTCAAAAGAAAAGCACTGGTCAACAGTGATTTCACAACCAGGAGAAATATACCAGAGTTGAGCTGAATCTGATTCCAGCAGAATCACAAGTTTTTGTTGTTGTTGTTGTTGTTGTTGTCCTGTGAGATTATTATTCAGGCATTAAAAAGAGTGTTGAGGGTGTAAAATCTGACTCATAGACAGTGAACTATATGTACAAAGAGAAAATATCATAAGCAGCATCATTCAGAAATGGAGAACTGAGAGTGAATTCATAAAATTCTGAGTGGTTTATAGTTTGTTTGTCTGTTGGCTGTAATGTGTCAAGACGATTCCCTTCTAAGACATGAAATAACACACAAAAAAAGAGCTTTTAGCCCATAAAGATCCAAACATCCACTGGCGACCAAAATCATTTACTGATATAAAAAATTAAATAACTGCTGATCCACTAATCCTATCAATACATGTAAATAATTGGTGTAAAATACAGTTTATCATCCTTTCATGGTCATCAGATATGACCCATTTGGACGTTCAGAGGCTCCGTAATCACCATGGAAACACCCTCATCTTCTACAACATTCACCAGTAAAACCCATGGAGTTGGATCAATGACAGTGGATGGAGATGCTTGTTTTTATGTATAGATAATGATATATTTTAATGAAAATTCACTTTTCCCTCAATTTTCTCTGTTTTTGATATATTAACATTCAACTTTAATTTGATCAGTCATGATCTGTAAATTAAGTATAGGAAAATACCTATTTTTCACTTAAGAATCTAAAATTCTGAGCATAATATTATAATGAATGGTGATAAATAACTTAAGAAGTGTTAGAAATACAGAATAAATAATTTGGGAACTGCCACAAATCTAGCACTGGCTCTTCATGGGTTAAAGCAGTGCTGAAAACTCTATTTTGTATTTATGCTTCGTAAGTTAAGAAAATATTTCATTTCTACACTACATGGCGTGTTTCTTTTCAACATCGCGCATAAATTCAGAAAAAATACTCCTGCAAGTTACTCTTTGAATCTGACCGAAGTGTTAAAAATGACTCTCACATATTTACTGTCTGCCTTCACTCACCTATTGGACATATGCTAATACAGGTGACCGCTGTCTTTGAGTCAGTCAGGACGGTTTTTGTTTTTTTTTTCAGCTCCGGCTGTAAAACCGCTGTTTTACGGTCTGCCCTCAAGCCTCGACCAGCCACCGTTTTGTCTCCAAAGTAAGATTTACAGTGGAAGTGGGCTCCCTCTCCCTGAGTTAAGTGATGTTGTTTGAGAGGTTTACCACCCTGTTAGTTCATTTGGCACAGGACTCTTCAGTTCTGCCATAAACATTGCTATAAAGGGATCAGTGAAGCTGACCTCTGAGAAGTCCATAAAAACATCCATTCTATGATAATGTCACTGGTGCTGGACAGTATATGCACAGTGAGCTCTGAATGAGGCCGTTCAACATTGTCTTCAATGAAAACTGGAACCTACTTATTTGTCTTTAGTGCCTTTTTTATGTGTATCTCATAATATTAACTTTTTCCCATGTATCGAGGATCTCTCTTTTTGTTCCACTTTACTTTAATATCCCTAAAATGTATATATAAAAAGGAATATATTATATTAGAATGGGTAATTTAGCTTGAATTTGATCAAATATAACCATTCTTGGAATCTACAAGGTCATTCATGTCACAAAACTGACCTAAATTTTATTTTAGTCACCACATTTACAGGTTTTCTCAGTGTACTGATTAGATTAAACTAGATTAGACTAGAATATTATTTTTACTACTTTGACACTTGTTTCTACTAGTCTTTTATTCTGTGATTATTAAGCTATATATATAAATACACATATTGTGCATGCTATAATATTATATTAGAATATTATAACATAATAATCTACTTATTATTATTATTATTATTATTATTACTTTGCCACTTGTTTTTACTAGTACTTTTCCAACGTGCAATTGCAATTTTTTATAGTTATTATATTGCTTTTTTCTTGTAATATTTCTTTTGTATATATTCGGTGTTGTGATACTTTTGGAACCTCAGTTTCCTGAAGGCTCTGACCAAAGGATCAATAAAATTCTATCTAATGTGATTAGATTAGATTAGATTAGATTAGATTAGATTAGATTAGATTAGATTAGACTTTACTGATTAAAGCGCAAGAAAAAACTGTGCATCCAAATATTTATCTTCAACATGCATCAATCCAGAATCCATCATACAAATTCAGGAGGATAAAAACTTTTGCTTCCTGCAACGTTCTTCTCAACTTGACCGGACTAAATGTAACTTTACCCCCGTTCCGTGTCCAACTCCACCCACTGTTCTCTTTCTAAAAATTACTCCAAAGTCAGAAAGAGGCTGAGATGGAGGTGATCCGTGTCTGAATGTCGGGGTGTGGTTGTTCAGGTATGAAAGACAATCACAAGATACATGCACAGAAAACTCTGAGGCTCTGAAAGGGCCTGTTTGACTTTTTGTACTGGTTTTACCACACATTTAAGACCCACATAAAAACCAATAGTCATTTACATGTGTTCTGTTTATCCAACCCAATCATATTTATTTATAAAGTACATTTAAGAACAACAGCTAAACAAAGTGTTGTAAGAAAACAGTAGAAGACATGAAGCATGATGCAAACAAGACAATAATGATGTAATGACTCGTGCTGTGTCAAAGCATCAGGGAGAAAAAACAGGAAGATGAGGATCAATGTAGAACAGTTGATCCTACCACATCTGTTATTAAATGTCCCATATGAGTGACTTAAGAGGACTTGGGTTGTTCACTATTCTTTTTTCATAAGTTGTATTTTTCTAGCCCTGTTGTTTGCTCTAATCCCTTTCACTCAATGACTGTATGTCTCATTACTTGGTGGCGGTTTTTAGTCTGAAACACCTTTATGTTGACTTTCTGTTTGACGCAGCAGGTGACACAGGTAGAAATCATCAAGTTCATCTGATTCATTTGCACTGTTTTCTAAAGCGCTCACAGGTTTAGATACAAACATGGAAATGTTCTGGCGTCAGCTCGTTGATGGTAACAGGAGCGAAGGGTTAAAGCGGGGGTGGGAAACGTCTACGGAAGGAAAAACAGAGTCACATGAGGGACTCTGGTGCGCACAGTATCAATGAGAGATTATTAGCACTGATTATCCTTGTTAATAGCATTGTTTTCTTGCTAACAAAAATGGCCTGCATTCAAAGAGTATATTACTTCTATAACCTGTGATTTTCAATAATGAGTCTTTAGTCATTGCATCTAATCAGAGCCAATGCAATAAACCGTCATGCACAAAACACCAGTCTAATTAAAGCGGGAAAAAATCAATGCGGTAGATGAACTTCACTATTGTGTCAAGAGGCTACACAAATGAAGGAATTAACTAGAAACAGGAATGGGATCACGTTTTTCAGCATTCCGGTTCAATTTTCCGAAGAGGAAAGGAGATTGAAGTGCTGGCAAAATTCTGCCAACTTGTGTTAAATCGCAGAAACGCTGGCTTTAACACTGTGTGAAGCTTCCTGTGTCCAGGTTAACCTTCACTACATCGCTAGTAAAAACGCTTTTTGCAAAGCTACCGGATTCAATGATCCCTAAATGCCATGTTGAGATTAAAATCAGAAAGCCAGTTGGAAAGAGTGAATACAGAGGGCTGCACAGGAGAAGGATGGAATGCAATGTTGTAAACATGAGGTCATGCAGATGTAGACACGGTCCATGGAGATAAAGACTGAACTGTACAGACTTTATCACAATTATAATAATGATAATAATAAGGACCAGTGTTGTGTAAGTTACTTCCAAACTGTAATCCATTACAGGTTACCTACTGTTTTTAAAAGTAATTCCTTACCTTATAATATTACTGTCTCAGAATAGTAATACATTACATGACTCCTGTATAACTTTGGAGGTACAGACAGACTCTAGTAGAACACCCACCACCCCAATACAACAGATAGGAGAGCCTTGGGACACATAAATTTGCTCCCTGAAGTCCATGTGGATGGATAGCTCAGTAAGTACCACTACGGTCTACAATGTTCCAATCCCAGCAGGAATGCTTACATTTTTTTCAACATTTTCCATGTTCAAACGGGGGCGGGGCCTACACAGGTAGATAAATCCGCAACTGATAAAGAATTCTAGCTAGTTCTAGAAACGTTAGCTTACCTTGTCATTGATCATGCTAACTAGCTTCTGTAAAGCAGGATTAGGGTTAGTAATGAGCATACGTCCATGTGGACAATGGACTGTCTTCTGCTGTCTTCACCCATTGGCTGAACACCAACAGGAAATAGAACTTCACTGATGCATTTTTGTTTCCTTAAGGTCTCACGGTCTTGCATTTTGTTTTTGTTTTTTTTTTTTATTTGAGCAATTAAATTATGGGTGAAAAGTGTGTTGCAACACAAGCACTATTGAACATGTACTGAGTCAAATATTACTGTAAATTGATTAGTAATGCCTCACACTACTGCGTTACAGCAAAAAGTAATCTGTTACTGTAATGCGTTACTTTTTAATGCGTTACTCCCAATACTGAGGAGCATAATGTCAAACTTAGACAAAATTTAACATGAGAAGATATATGTGTAGAAAAAGCTGAAGAATTGCAGAATAAATACGCATAATACTGAATTAAATGAATGAAAATATATCGTCAAACTTCTATGAGGTACTTGATAGTATATTTATAGTTACTCATACCTCACTAGCTCACTTTTCTTAAATCTCCTTCTTCATCTTATGTCTTAATTGAGCAACTCTGTTCTCAGAAACGATTTGGAGAGGCCTCCCCATTCCTCAAGTGCAAATCAGTGATAGTGCTTAGTGCTTCCAGTTAATAAAAAAGAGCGAGGAAAGCTGATGGGGAGAGAGAGAGAGAGAGAGAGAGAGAGAGAGAGAGAGAGAGAGAGAGAAGAGCTTCTCATTTTGAGTGTTTGAGTGTTGTTCCTGATTACATGTGTAATGATTACAAGTAGGGTTTGAAGTGGTCCTGCTGCTGAAGAAACTGAAGGACAGATGCGACTTTTTATCACCTCGAGGGTTTGTAGCGTAGGTTACACATATGTATTTCAACTAAAAGCAGTGCAGAGCAGTGCTAGTGTTAACCCTCAAAGACCTAAAGAGCCACCGGTGAGCCACAGCATCTCCTGATCTAAACTGTTTTATAACTTTTGATGATCATTTCTCGATATATTGTTTTGTTTTGTTTTCTTCTTTTGTTTTACATTTAGACGTGTAAAATTTTCACTCCAGTCAGATAATAAGCCAAAGACTAAATTTTATCACCTAATTTATCAAACAAATGAACAAGCTGTACAAGCAAATTTGGGGATATATCACTCTGATTGTGAGTGGAGGTTACGCTTAGATCCCTCACAGATGTAAACAGCCACCAGAAACCAAAAGCATCAACTGATCTGAAAGGTTCCTGAACTTTTCAACCACTAATCCTATCAATACATGTAAATAATTCAGCTAAAATGCAGTTTCTTGGGTTTTCATTGTCATCAGATATGATCCATTCAGACGTTCACAGGCTCCGTAGTGAACATGAGAACACCCTCATCTTCTGCATCATTGATTCACCAGTAAAACGCATGTAGTTTGACAAATGACAGTGGTTGTAGCTTAAAAACATCACTTTTTTTTCAGTTTTCTCTGTTTTGATGTAATAACCTTTGAATTTACTCTGACCTTTTATGAACATCTACATGATCAGTATAAGGAAATATAGGGAAATTCCTGATTTTCAATGATTTTCAGTGAAAAATGCAAAATGCGTTGGATAATATTATAATATATAGTGATAAATCACATAGGAAACGTTAAATATAGAAAAAACTCATTTTAAAGTTTTCCCCAAAATAGTTCTAGGTCTTTAAGCTTTAACTAAAGGGATGTATTTAATGACTCTAAGTTAGTGTATCATGACAGTTTCATTTTGCGTCACTTTCTTACCATTTATTTGTTCTTATTAGAAGTGTATATACATATTGTGTTTCATAAGCAAGGACACAAGTTGTTATTTTTTTACTGGTATAGTCTATGAATATTATCATAATGGAGAAATAAAGGAAATCACACAGTACTATTTCACTAATTTATTACATAAATATGGATGAGATGTTCATTATGTCGGCACAAAAAACTTAAAAAGGTTTTTATTGGAGTTGTTTTCTATTAATTGCACACTATCGAGCCTAATATACAATACATGTAGACTCAGAATAGGGCATGTCTTCCATTTCTCCACATGCAATACGTTTCAGGCTGCATCCACCATCTCTGCAATGATCTCCCATCCTTTTTGCATCGCCTCCTCACCACGCTGCCTTTGATTTCAAGAGCTGAACTATTCTGCAACATTTGTTGATGTGGTTCTGCAAGTAAATGCTGCAGAATTGTGCTCCTCTTGGAATTGTTCTTCTTCGCTGACCGCCAGGGGAGGAACCCACCATCATCGGCCATACAGTACGGAACCCACAGAGTCATTAACACGCGCACGCAGACGCTCTCAACCTGAGGAGTCCATGCGCTGCTGCGGCCGGTGGGCTTTTATGAGCTGTGACAGACATGTAAAGAAAAAAGAGATGCAAGTGTGTGGGGAGATTTATGGCTTCCTGTGTCATTGAATGTTCTGCCCATTCACGGACGTTTATGAGCCTCGACACGTATTCGCTGTTAGACCGACTCACTCAAACAAAAGCTCTGTTACTCCTGCTCATGTGTATATATGTACTGTAGAGCTTTGCTACTCATATGGCTGCTGCATTTCTCATTGCTAGATCCTTCAGATGTAAAAGTCTTCACTCTGGTTTGATATTAAGCCAAATACCAAACATTCACCCTCATTTATCAAACAAATGTATGACAGAAAAACAGGCGTACAGTCATTCTGACACATACATTGGCATTTATCAGTGTGACTGTGAACGGAGGATACAACCAATAGCATCTGCTGATTCTATTTATATATTTATCCTGTTTCTTAGCTCTATTTATTATTGTGACTTTTACATTTTAGATTTTATGTTCTTATCCTGGTTTTGAACCCAGAGACTGTTTTTATTTCCCTAAGGTTTTTTTTTTTATTGTGTTTTATTGCGTTTTGTTTCTTATTTATCTTGATCTTATTTATTTTATCTTTTACTTATCCTTGCTGTTATATTGGTGAATAGCGGAACACTGAGAACGGTTTTGTCTTGACACTCGATCAAGTTCCTCCTTGTCAGGTTCAATGTGTGTGCTTTGTAATGGAATGCCAAATGCAATAATTTTTTCTGCAAAACAAATCTACACATGGGTGTAAATATAGTAACCTTGAACCTTAAAATGTTCAATATTTTTCAACTGCTAATCCCATCAATACATGTAAATAATTCAGGTAAAATGCAGTTTCTTAGCATTTCATGGTCATTAGATATGACCCTTTTGTTCCATAGTGAACATGAAAACACCGTCAACATTGACTCACTAATAAATCCAGTGTAGTTTGATAAATGACAGTGATTTTTATATTAACTTAATGATATATTGTGCTGAAAAAGTCACTTTTCCTTCAGTTTTCTCTCTTCTGATAGAATAATCATTGAATTTACTTGGAGCTTTTGTAAACATCTACATGATCAGGAAATTAAACACAACAATATACCTGAATTTCACTGAAAAATACTATATAATAAATGGTGATCGCTACTGAAAGGCTAAATGTAGAGAAAGTTTATTTGAAAGTCGTCACAAAAATTGTTGTTTGTCTTTAAGGATTAATGACAACACCTTTGGCTGCAGCAGGGATGTCTTCCACTGCTGCAGCTTCTTGACTGATAATTACAGGTACAGATATAGATGCAGTCTATCTATGTTTTGCACAAATCAAATACCTGCAGCCAATTTTCAAACCTGGAAATTTACTCAATGCTATTATTTTTATTCAGTTGTAGTTCAGTATTTTCTGGCCCTTGTTTTAGCTGCGATGGCCATTCCATTACATTATGGCTATATATCATAAAAGAAGCTGATATATGATTTTCATTATCAAGGCTTTGTTAGAGCTGTAAATTGAAAGCATAAATAACTGTCTTTTGATAATTAGTTTTATTATTAATAGGAAGGTTTTAATATATAGATGTACTATACTGTCAAAGACTCACACATACACCATCAGTATCGACAGTAGAGGCAGACAGGCAGGCAGACAGGTGAGCTCCCATAATGCACTGGGCCTTTTGCCTCGGTGTTGTTCAGGTCCAGTGAGTGTGAAGTATCCGGCCTCACCAACCAGCCTGCTGCCTCAGGGCCCGGTCCAGGGCTCTGAGCCCTGCGCCTGAAGATGTTCTGGATGACTTCCAGATGTCATTAACCTTGGGCCAAGGGCCTAGAATTAGATCACCACCCCAAAGGGTAGTGGGTCCGGACTCTGTTCTGTCATCTACTGCAGACAGTGTGTATCTAAAGCCTCACACCTCGCCACAGTCAGGTGTCATGTGGGTGGGAACCTTACAGCTGCAGCTCTGAAGATGTTTTCGTCACACGTTTGACTGAGGAAAAAACAGTGTACTTAAAACTCATGCCTATATTGTTTTACCGCGTTCCCCTCAGACCCAAACAATGACGTGTGTTTGTTTTTGAACTGTTTATTTTTACTTGAGCTTAATAAATACTCATAACACTGGCATCACTTTATCAAGTGGACAACACAGTAGATCATATGAGGACATGAAAATTGTTAATAACGTCTATTAACACCTTATAATTAGACCCTGTAATAAGTATTTGTTAATACCTAGTGAGGCCTACATGATATTAGCATTAGTATGGTAAATCTGTTCATTGTTAAGGATAAGATATTTAAAGTACTCATAAAGATCTAATTTATAGACCCCTAATAAACTTAATGATGTTATTGTTACCATTAACAACCTTGTTCATTGTTTTTTGGGATTAATAAATAACTTATTGTGCATTTAGTAGCAGTAAATCAAGCTGTTATTAGCTGTTAACAATGCTTTTTGCAGCTAGTGGTTCTAAAGTGAGAATAATGGGATGGATGGGAGGAAGGAAGGAAGGAAGGAAGGGAGGAACTTTATTGATTCCACAACAGGGAAATTCACTGGACAAGGTAGCAAAAGGATCTATCGCAAGAAAATGTACATGACTATTAATGAATAATACTAGTAATATGTAATAAAACTCAGTTATATACATATATACAAAAGAAGTTGCATTCATGATAAACTAATTACTACTGAGAGTAAATTTTTGTCATAACATCCAAATAAAACGGTCTAGGGTCATGCACATACTATTTTTTTTCATGGATCATATTGTTGTCCTTGATGGATGGAAGGTGGCATTAAATTCTGATTTGCAGACTGCGTGACTTTAAGTGCAGGCTTGACTTTCCTCAGTCAAAATATCCAGGTCTCATACATATTGACAGGCTGTCCAGTTCAGTTGAGTACGCTGTTTGTCACCGCTGTTGCCATGTTTCTTGTTTTTCTTGTCTGTGTGTGTGTGTGTGTGTGTGTGTGTGTGTGTGTGTGTGTGTGTGTGTGTGTGTGTGTGTGTGTGTGTGTG
>JAPQRQ010000015.1:28294309-28311293 GCA_037367365.1 Apogon talboti
TCACTTTAATTGCGCTAGCATTACAGTTTTGGTGTCGTTTCCACCTGCTTTCAGCTGTAACAATAAATGACAACTAGTGATTTGTACAAAGTCAACTGAATCTGCATTATTTGTCCTTGGATTATATGAGTATTTGTGGTTATTACGGTGAAGCTTTTGCTAATCAGCCACAGATTACCTGTGACATTTTCATCTACAGTTCAGACTCATCACATTGGAATCTTCTGTGTTTACTCTAATACCCTGTCCACATTAAAGCAGATTTTTGACAAAATTAATACTTTCTCTACTTTTAGAACTCTTGTCCATGTGTAAACAGTATTTTAAGTCACTAAAACAGAGATTTTTAAGAACATTTTTCATAGAAAAATTGTTTAAAATCTCTTCACAACAGTGTCACATCCAAATTTCTGTGAACATATTTATTGCTTTATGTAATGAACATGTGCCTGTATTTATCTATGTCTGAGATATCAACACTGGCGATGGCAAACAATGACATATTGAAGATACAGTATACACAATGGTGGCCAAATGATTAAAACACTGGGCATATTTAAGAGGTTTGACTGTTTATTTATTTATTTTTCTTAGTTTGCCATTAAATATCCATAAAAATTAATGTAATACCCACAAAGTCATCATTGCGCTCTATAAACCATAGCATAGAGATATCAGCATTGGCAAGTGGCAAACAATGACATATTGAAGATACAGTATAAACAGTGGTGGCCAGGATGATTAACACTAGGCATATTTAAGAGGTTTCATCTGTTTTCTTTGTTTTGTTTTAGTTTTGTTTTTGGCCATTAAAACACGTTTATGTATCATTGTGTTGGATAAACCATAGAGTAGAGCCATCAGAAGGAGATTTATTCATTTTAAGTCATTTCATAAAAACATTCAAGGCTTATTTCACTGTCAGTGTCAGACAATCATGTTGGTTCACAGAAGAATCCAGATTCCTTTTGTATCATTGTCAGGTGTGATCGTGGTTAAACTGACGGTGAGTCTAAGGACACAGCTGTTGAATATACAAGGCCTGTCCTGCTCATTAAATAAATAGAAGTTAAAAGTGGATAAAACAGTTGGGCTGACTTCATCTGCTATTTCCATCTGCATATTTCATCAACATTATGAAATGAAATCATGTTTTAGAGGCACAAACAGGTCAATATTTTCAGATTTGTCAGGTGTCCTAATAGTTTTGGCCACCATTGTATATTAGTATTTTGTTCTTGTCTTGCTTTGGCCAAAATGGCTCTGAGATCTGATGGATAAGAGTTAAGAGTTAAGTCACAGTGTGGGAGTATGTTTATCTCCTTATTTATTCTCAACATGGACTGTTTTATTTGAATAATTCAGTTGTACTTATGTAAGGTGGCTGAAGGGACCACTCCACAACTTCTATCAGGATCAGTGTGTTTGTTTTTCTACAAAGCACTTCTGTTTAACAAAGACTATAGTTGATGGTGGTTTTAATAATCAGCCCCCTGCTCTGATACAATAAAATAAAAATCCAATCACTAACATCAAAGCTGCCCAGTATTCCCTTAGAATAAGTGCATGAGGTCCAACAGCTAACCACTGTATTACTAAACAGACTTAACATGTTACTTCACTCCAAAAAATGCAAATAAATAAATAAAAATGACACAATGACAATTTTTTATTAGATTATATTAGCTTTATATTATATTTATATTTAGAGAAAGGCTGAGTGTATCATCTTTATATGTAGAGGATAATTGACAATATATCTATTTTTCTAACTCCAGAAAACAAATTAACTCAGTTATATTGCGATTAACTTTTCAGCCAGTAAGAAACACATTAGAGTTTGAAAGTTACATACATATTTCCACTTCTCACAGTTGTATTATTGATATTTCCTTCACCTTCTGCGCCTTGCTTTTCATGCATTCTCCGCCTGCAGATTGACACATTATTTAACACACGGTTCAGTCTGTTTGAGGCACAGTTGACCTGTTGTCAGATACCACCAGTGAACTCAGTCTCCAATATTAGCATTTAAGGAAGGTTTGCACAAAAAAAGTACAGCATGAGCCAGTGTTAAAGGAAGTACGTGCACTTTCCTTAACACTAGTCAAGTCTGGTAATTGATTTTAATACAACATAATATCAGACACTTTACAATCGGACACTTTCTATCCTTAGATTCTTAATTAATTTAAATAAAAATTCCTAATCACCTTGTCTTTCCATAAATCTAACCCTCAGTGTCTGTGGATTCAGAGCATTGAGAGCGCAGCAGCTTCATGTTTTCTGTTTTCTGTTCCTGCTTTTGCTCGTAATGGCAGTAGTTGTCAGAAATTTTCCAAAGTAAGAAGTGAACTTCACAGAAATAAGATCATTTTCTATATCAGCCAAGGAGCACCACTTCACAGTGAAGGTCTTTGTCGTACGCATGATGGAAATCAACTGAGTCACCTTAACAACAGGTGAAAGCAAAGGATTTTATTGCACTTGCTTATTTTCTTATTTTTATTTTGCCTCAGTTCCTGCAGGAGTGTCTTTTTTCATTTTATATATTAAAAACACAAACACACCAGTTCCAAGAGCTGAAGCGAGTCCTGCTTTTTATGCTTTTTTTTTTTTTTACCTAAATTCTGTTAAAAGCAGAAGAGCAGTGGAGTGTATTTTTGAAGTTATGACAATCTGTCATGTCTGTGATCCCTCTGCCCTGTGTAGGAGGGACTTTCACTCACTTTCAGGTTTTAAAAAGCACCACATGTACTTGTTCTGCCCGAGAAAGATGAGAGCTTCCAGTCACACAGTAGATATAAAGTGTACAACACAAGTAAGACTTTAAGAGGACTGATGTATGAGAAGTTTTGGCACTAGGTTGCTTTAAATTAGCGCATAAATTAGCATCTATGTTTGTTTGTGTTCATAGCTGACTTCTTCTGTATTCCTGCTTAACCCATAAAGACCCACTGCTGCTTTTGTGGCAGTTCCCAAATGAATTTTTCCTCTATTTTCAACCTTTCATAAGTGACTTCTCACCATTTATTCTAATATTATCCTCTGCATTTTGCATTTTTAAGTGAAAATCAGCTATTTTTGTATATTTAATTCACTGATCATGTAGATGTTTGTTAAAGCTCAGATTAAAGTTGAGGGTTATTATATCAGAAACAGAGAAAACTGAATAAAAAGTGACATTTTCAGTAAAATATATCAACTAAACATAAACCAAGTGTCTCCATCGACTGTCATTGATCCAACTCCATGGGTTTTACTGGTGAATCAATGTTGTAGAAGATGATGGTGTTTCCACGGTAACTACGGAGCCTCTGAACGCCCAAATGGGTCATATCTGATGACCATGAAAAGACAACAAACTGTATTTTACACCAATTATTTACATGGATTGATAGGATTAGTGGATCAACAGGTATTAACCCTTTAAACCCAAAGCCTAAAATGGTCCTTATGGACTTTTTGTCCTATTTTAACTATGAAAAAAAAAAAAAACACTTAAAACTTTCAAAATCTAGCAGTCATTTACAACGTACTGCATGTTATAATACTGCTAAAACAGCTTCTTCTCCTGCTTCTAGTACAGGTGTGAGTGAAATCACTGTAATGGACCCAATAAAGCCTATAAAGCACAATGTCTCAGGTTTCAGAAACCACTGGAATTTTTCCAATTGCACAAACAGTGAAAGACTTAAAGCCATCCAAACTGCATATGCGCAGGGAGTGTCACCGATAACACGTCAGGTTTTAAAGAGTTAAACAGATTTTATCGGTAAATTATTTTGGTTACTGGTGGATATTTGGGTATTTATAGGTTAAATAGTTAATTAAGTTAATTAAGTAAGTTAATTAAGTAATTAAGTAAGTTAATTAGTTAAAAAAGTTATGAAACCAAGTCAGTCAACACATACAACTCCCATTCAGCCCACCATGTTTCTGCTGTCTGTCAGTGTCTGCAGGTTTTAGATTAGTTTCATCCTGTGTTTTTTCTTCTGTGACCTCTGTAGTCTGTGTAACAGGAGGTTTTCAATGATGAGGTATCTCTGAGCGATGTTAGGGCAAGAAGAATGGATTGAATTACACTGATTCTTTGATTAGGGCTCAGGGCAAGGTTGGTTTGGTTGCTCGTGTGTGGGTGCGAAAAGTTCTTGTGCATATACGCGTGAAAATGTATCGTAACAATGCCTGACAGGCCAGAGAGCAGAAGAGGCCAAGGTCTTTGTGTGTGGTAACTGTCATTGTGTGTGTCTGCGCGCGCTGCCTCTTTTCAACATGAAAGCCAGCGAGACAGAGGCATAGGTGGATAAAGGGGATCAGAGGATAGGACTGGGAAAGACTGATAAAGGCACATGCCACCATTTCTTTAATGAACAGCTTGACCCCATCAGCAGAGGTCAACAGTCGCTTTCTAAATCCCCCTCCTCCTCCTCCTCCTTGTTAGTGTTACCCGCCATGTTATCTGCTCTGTCTATCAGTGTCCGGGATCCCACAGACTTCACTTTGCCAAGTCCAATCTGGCAACCTGCAGTTTGTAGCCCTCTGACACCCGCTCTAATCTGGCAACCCACATTATGTTAAGTCTTCAAAGAGAAGGGGGTTCACAGGTGATCACATGAGCCCTGGTGCACTTACACAACATGTGTTTGCACTCCATTTCTGTTTTAACTGTCCGTTTGAAGCCGCTGCATTCAGAATAAGAACAGTACTGATCTACAGTTACAACAATAGACTGATAAGAAGAAAAAAAAATGGATGGAGCTAAGAAGAAGAATCCTCATTTGTCAGTATATATTGTACATGAAACACACACTGAAATTGAACCTCTGCTTTTAACCCCAGGGTGTCAAACCTTTTGTTCAGGGGCCATATACAGCCAGCAAAATAATAACAGTGAAAAAAGTAAAATTACATTATGAAAATGATTACTTCTACAGAGTATCCTTCAAAAAAATCTGAATAACATTAACAACCACCGACGACCTGAAATAACAGTATAATGCAATATTATGCCTCAGTTTATCAGATTACTAACTGTATTATGATTTACAGATCACAATGGATCTACAAAGGCATAAAACATTTAGTAACAGGCAGAATATTGTTAAAATTTCACTCACTTCTCTTAAATTATTTCATTTTATTGATATTTGTTCAGGTTATTAATTTTTTTTGTCAAAGGAATCTAAACATTTTCACATCAGGTGCCTGGGGATCAAATAGCAGGTTAAGTGCCTTGCTCAAGGGCACATCAGCCAGCAACCTCTCTGCTGGTCTGGGGAATGTAACCTGCGGCCTCTCCATTATAAGCCGCTTCTCCAGCCTTCTTGGCCACAGCTGCCCTAACAATGGTAAATGAATAAATGGTAAATTGGTGGTCTATGCCTAGACCACCAATAAAACACTTATATATGTAATTTATTGACATTTGTTCTGACACTTTGGTATTAGGATGTATTGTTTGCATTACGTTCTGAATTATTTAGTCATTTCACTTATCCATAAAAGTAGTCTCTGTATTTTAGTATGAATAGTTACTGAGTAAATATTTCTGCCTGATTTTGTACTGTCAATGAAAGACTTTAATTCCTGATAAAAACACAGTCGTCTCCATGGTCATGAGATTCATGTGAACGTTGATCAAACAGTGAAAATGCAAAAAACACACAAATAAATCTAAAGCTAGAAAATGGGCATGATGCACATCAGCAAATTGGCTCTGGAGGTGGTATTATTCATTTATTATTGGCATAATACATATTTTAGTGTTAACAATGAATACAATGATTGTGTGTAATGTGAAGGACACGACTTGCAGCACTAATCCAGATATACCCAGCTCACCCAGCTTTACATATTGACTTTGGTCAAAAACCTATAATTACACCACCACACATGCTTTCTGCAGGACTGAGCAGCAGACAATGTCGCCAATGACCAATGTAGATATCAACCAGAAATATTACACCACCGTTTTTATTACTAAGGTCATAGTTTAATAAAATGTTGGCTGAAACTGCCCATAAGGACACACTGATATTTTATACAGTAATTAATTTCCTAAGTGTTTATATTATCTGTGATGGAACCTGTAAGTCTGACAGTACATGTATTTTAGCTTTAGCAGAGGGTGTCAGAATCGTTCTTTTCTGAAGTTTAAAGCCGCTCACAGCTGAACATTAGTTCATAATTTAGGATGATTATTACTGATTATAGACGCACATCAACAGGATAAAAATGAGATATTGTGTGTATTTTAGTTTGAGGGGGTTTGAGATATCATTTTATGCCATTATACTCCTACCTATACCCTATACCTCTGTTCACGGACACTATAAAAGGAAAAACAATGTGCAATGTTCTCATGTGCAATATCCTTAAGTGCAAATTGTGGATAGCATTTATTTTTAGACATTTATTCCAAGTCACTGTGCTATTGTCTTTTAATTGTTTTTACATTGCTTTTATATTTTCATACTGCTTATACCTTTGACTTATTCTGATTGTATTTTTTAATCATTTATACTTATACTCTGAGAGACTTCTGCATAATAATTCCTATGTACCTGAATGTGTACAAATGGTAAATAAAACTATCTTATCATATATTATAGTCACTAAATGATTGGTCAAATGTTCTCAAGGAAATAATATCAAATTTCTCCAATAATAGTCCTGAAATATCATAGAAATGTATGCTATGAAATGTATATTCAGTGGTGCTTTTATAATCTGACCTTAAGAACTATCAATAAAAACTCTTAGCTGGCTCAGTGCAGAGTTGGTCAAAAAATGTGACTGAAATGAGTCTTATGTTTTTTGGGTTTTTTTTACATAGTGTACAATAGTTACTGAGCCTCAAGTAACTCTCATCCACATAACTTCAATTTATCATTAATAATCTGTAAATAATGTCTCTCCATTAACTCTATACTGTGAAGGAATTCTATTTTTATTTTATGTTATTTTAATATCTTATTTCAGACATAAATAAAATACAACCACCAATAAAAGCAAATGCCCGAAGCAAATGATCAATTATCATAAGACAATCAAAACAAAAAAATAAATGTATACCATTAAACAAAAGACATAGGGATATGGGGAGAAGTAAACAAGGAAGGTCCTCTAGTCTGTTATGTGATATTCTCTCTACTATTTTATAACTGTAATCACATAAATTTCCAACTATTTCCTGTGGAATATCTCTCTAACACTGGAAATGCTATAGATTAACATGCTCAGTTGCCCGAGTTGATGACAACCCATGAAAAATATGCTGAAATTATTGGTGTTTATTTCATGTGGTGTATAGTATTTAATGAGCCTGAAATTATACACAAACATCTAACTTGAATTTACCATGAATAACTTATAAATGATGTCCAATCACATTTGCATGCTGAAAGACACTAATATTAGTTACCTTAGAAATGAACCTCTTCCTCTGGTTCTTTATATGGTACTCGCTGTGCTATTTAATAACTAATTGCATAAATGTCCAACAGTTTCAATCTCTCTGACATTGAAAACACCATAGACTGACATGTGGCGTGCCTTAAGATTGACAGTAATTACATTAAAACAGTGCATACAGTATTATTACCAGACATAATGCATCCATTTGTGGATTCCGCTTTTACCGTCTTAAGATTCTGATACAGTATTTTCTTCAAGTTGACTTTGTGACTGTGCATAACTGAGCAATATGTTTTCCCATGTTCCTCAAGGCTAATTTATTAATTAGGACAGATCACAGTGGTGGAAGGAGGTAAAATTACAGTATATAATAAATCTCCATGTTCATCATTATGTTGTTAAATAGAATATCAGTATGTTACTGTAGGCTACACAAAGTGTAATACTGAAATTACAGTGGTTATACTTACATAAAAAGCGATTTATTCTGCACAAAAATTCATATGCAAAGGTGTTTTAACCCATAGAGACCCAAACAGCCACCGGTGACACAAACCATTTACTGATCTAAACTGTTTAATACCTGTTGATCTTCTAATCCTATCAATACATGTAAGTAATTGGTGTAAAATGCAGTTTTTCATCTTTTCATGCTCATCAAATATGACCCATTTGGACGTTCAGAGGCTCCGTAGTTACCGTGGAAACACCGTCATCTTCTACAACATTGATTCACCAGTAAAATTCATGGAGTTGGATCAATGACAGTGGATGGACACACTTGTTTTTACATTCAGTTAGCGATAGCTTTGCTGAAAAAGTCACCTTTTCCTTCATTTTGAGTTTTCATGAACATCTACATGATCTGTGAATTAAATATAGGAAAATACATGATTTACACCAACAAAATGCAAAATACACAGGATAATATTATAAAAAAAAGGTAATAAATCAGTTAAGAAAGGTAGAAATAGAGAAAAATTCATTTGGGAATTGCCACAAAAGTAGCACCAGGTCTTTTCGGGTTAATACAGAGTGTGTGGGTGTACAGGCCAAGGTCGATCTCTATCCTCACCTTTGTCTGATGTCCAGGACGCAGATATCATCTCTGGACCACAGTGGTGTGGAGGTCCAGGGCCGAGGGGGAGAAACCAACTCCAAAGCCGTTACAGTGTAAAGGGTTTCTCCTCTGAAGTGGCACTGCGACTATGAGAGATCTTTGTTTTCCTCTCTGTTGGGGGTTTCTGGCTCGACTCCACTTGCAGCCAGGCTTCAAAGCCCTTGTCAGATGTGCTTTCCATCGAGTAAATACGCTGGAAATGGTACATGACTGTCTACAATTTAAATAACGGCTTGTGGCACTTTTTGCAGAGACATCACAGTGGTATCCTGGCTCGTACTGCGTTACATACGCATCCAACACGCGATAAAGCATGTTCTTTGAAAACACTGGGGGAAAGCTGCATATTACTTAAAAACAAGATGAAACCATTTAGATAGTGAAAACTGTCTGATGTCAGTCCAGATTTTTTTTCCCCCATATGATGCTTAAAAATTGGAGTATCTTGGAAATGATCTCACATGATCTATTCTTTGTTGCCTTCTGCTGAACACATAATAATAATATAATAATAATAATAATAATAATAATGATAATAATAATAATGATAATAATAATAATGATAATAATTATAATAATAATAATGATAATAATAATAATAATAATAATAATAATAATAATAATAATGATAACAACCCTTTATAAACTCTGAAATTCTAAATTTCAACTTTAGTGTGTTATCGACATCGTCACTTACCTCCTCATCGGTTGGCATGACAACAGTCTCCCTCCTCTTGCCTTGCTGTCATCCGAAACAAACATCTGAGCAGCACTTGCTAAAAAGTAAACAAATGCAATAAAACAACTGTTATAAGGTCATAAACTGACAAAAATCACTCATATTCACTATTTACAGCTTCAAAATGTCTATAAAATCTCTGAGTCATTGTATTATGTTATAAAAACCAACATGCTTCTTGACTTCACTGAGGCACGGGATTGGCCCAATATTTAGTGTTGGCGGAAATTACCAAAAATAGTCACTTGCCCGGTAAAGGGTTACTAATAATAACTACATTTATCCACAGGCTCTTTATGTCCAAATGGTTTCCTGAGGGTTATTCTTCTTCTTTAGCACCAGCCTGTTGACATTTCTTTTAAGGGAAATGTCTTGATAAAGCATCATCAAAGTGCCAACCAGGGATTTATTATGGGATTCTACTCAACTTCCACTTGACTAATACACTATTGAGTTTAACTATAAAATACACTGTTACACAGATTTAAAGCTTCTATTTACATACATTAAGAGGACAGATTATTATTTGACTTCATATTATGATAGCATTATAGTTATGGTTCGTTGACAGCTTTATATATTTATATCCTGTGCTTTGAGAAATGGCTTTCCTCATACACTATATGGACAAAAGTATTGGGACACTTTGAAATCAGGTGCTTCGTTTCCAATTTTTCCATAAAATGTCCTGTTCATGCTGATTTGCAATAAAAACATCAATATTTGCTTAAATTTTAATGGGAGATTTTTCTTTCTAAGTGAGATGTGAAGAAAGTAAATGGTTAGTTGTAGTACAAAATTATTATTTACAGTCAGAGCACTAAAAACATCATAGTCATGGATTAAAAAACAAAAAAAAGAGAGAAATTAATTAAAAACTATCTGAGGCATTTTGGAAACAAAGATAACAACTGAAACAAAACTAACCAATACAATGATATTTATTATAATGTAATTTGTCAGTAATGTTTTATATCCCAGACCACTGTTAGAAAAGAAACACCTGAATTGAACGTGTCCCAATACTTTTGTCCATGTCGTGTAGGTGTGATTCCAGTTTGCTACTTCTTGCTGTCTTCATTTTTGACGTCAGAGTCACATCTGAGTATCTCTTTGGATAAATTCCTTCATGGTCTTTTGCAGATGCTGTCATCTAATCTCACAGCTTTTCAGACTTCTTTGGCAGCAGCTCTTTATCAGTCGTTGGCTGTCGCTCAGTCTCTCGGTGCCCAGATGATAAACTCTAACACAAACACACAATAATGCACACAAACAGTTGTTTTTTTTGAGCTGGTGGCACTGGGAATCCACTTCCTCTTCCTCAGATTAATTTGCTTTTCTCTTTGACGGGGGCATTTATGTCTTTTGTTTCTGTATTTGTTTGTTTCAGCGTGTCACATTTGCTTTTATTATTGCTTTCGTTGTATCCAGTAAGTGTTAGTCGTATTGGTCTGGTGTTGGATTCTATTCAATGTAAATTTTCTCCTTATTGTTTGTGGGTTGAAATGTATAGAGAAACTGGCATTATAAGAGTTGCAGATATTTATCATTTAACTCTTGCAGACCCAGAAATAAATTAGTGGCTGGAATGTTTTTCTACATTTAACCTTCCCTCAGTGATTTCTTATGATGTATTATAATATTATCCTCTGCTTTTTGCATTTTTTCAGTAAAAATTAAGTATTTTCCTGTATTTAATTTACTGATCATGTAGAGGTTCATAAAAGCTCAGACCAGATTCAAAGGCAATTATATGAAATAAGGAAAAATTAAGAAAAATGAACCTTTTCAAGAACATAAAAATAATCATCTACAGCCACTGTCATTGATCAAACTACATGGGTTTTATTGGTGAATCAATGTCGCAGAAGATAACGATGTTTCCACGTTCCCTACAAAGTGTCTGAAAATCCAAATGGGTCATATTTAATGGCAGTGAGAAGCTGAGAAAGTGTATTTTACCTGATTATTTCACTGTAATGATAGGACTAGAGGTTCAGAAGTTGTTAACCGTTTTAGATCAGTAAATGCTTTTGGTCGCTGGTGGATGTTTAGTTCTTTCAAACAATTACTCAGCAAATTAGAGGTGAGACAAAATGTAGCTTAAAATTCTCCTTTAAACCCCCAATGAACAAGAGATAGATTACCTTCTGACTCTAAAGTTGTCTTCCTTCATACAACTTCTACTGAAAAATCATTTACACCCACTGAAACCTGTTACCGTCAATGCCTTATTCAAGAAGTACAGCTTCAAAAAATATCAAATATCAATGAACTCTGAATGTTCTAAATTTTAACACACAATTTTAGTATATTGCTTATTTATTCTCTATCTCTGTCCTATGTTAACATTTAGAAGCAGGCACTTTTAATAGTAAATGAAACTGTTAACACTAAAATTGAGGTGTCCTAATTGTTTCCATCAAATGTGTTTAATTTGGCATTGTTTAAAGACCACAGTCCATCTGCTCCTTGGTGGACACAAAGTTAAAAAAAAAAAAAAAAAAAGAAAGCAGACATCTTGCCTTAAGTCTTTTCTGTTTATTTTTTTCCTCATTTTTACTTTGGATGAAATATACACTATCATGCATTTTTGGTTGTGTTTGGTTGTGTATCATTTTGCTGAATTGAGCAAACAGTGAACAACCACTGTGAGAGTGATATATGATCTGGAAAGTCAAATTATAGTATCACAGTTAAGTAGAAAAACCTTAAGGATACAGGAGCCGAAATCATAGTGAAAAAAAACGTGAAGTTACTTGTCCAGGCTTTTGCATTGGGACTTGTAGGAAAGTCACATCCAGGTCTCATCTATTTTACAACCCAAACTGTCTGAAAACAGCGGTGATAAGGCAAAATCTGCATCACAGGATAAATATGGGCAAGGAGTAGCAGTCTGTTATCATCTCAGACCACTTGAATTACAATATGCTTAAAGGTGATAATAGATTTTTTGCCTAGTGACGCTGTAAAACCATCAGGCACGACAGGTTTAATATCAGTTTGAAAACTCCTACAGATGTGATATTTCAGCAGTTTTATTTAAGTTTATTGTTGGTCACACTGTGCAGCATAGAGGTAATAAAATGAATGGTGCATGTATGAAGACAATGATAATACAGACTGGATATCAGGCTGCAACACAAGTAAATATATAAGAATAAAACATCAGCAGTTATGGTATGTTGTTACCCACTGTTTTTGACCGTTTTTACACATTGTATTTACTTATTTTACACATATGCATATTTTTGCAGATATTGTAGATTTTTATTCTGTGTATATTTGTTCTATTTTTATTGTCGCATGTGTTTTTATTGTAGCGACCCTTCTCTTTTGCACCGTGTGGGTATCTTATCTTATCTTATCTTATCTTATCTTACCTTACCTTAAAGCCATCTTACTAGGCTAGTTTGCCTAAGGAAGCTTTACTAACTAAACTTGTCAGGTTGCTCAGAGTATATACAGTAGTTGTAGATGTAGTTTGTAGGTGTAGTCACACTGTCAGATGGTAAAGTTAAATCTGTGACATTGTCAGACTTTTGTCTCATGATTTGGCCTCCAAAACCAGAACACCCTTCGCTGACTCTTTACCTGCACACTGGTGTCCCAGTTAGTCCCAGAGGCTTATTTTAGTTTGTATTAAGGATAAAGCGTTAAGATACGTGGAACACAGACAAATCTGGATACTAATATGTCTGTTTATATGATTAATACCAGCGTCCTAGTTACTCAATACTGCTGCTGTTTGCACCTGTGTATTTATGCAAAATAACATTTTAATTTAATATGACCTTTCATTAGCCGCTGCTTCACTTTCTACAGAAAATGGTGCCACATTGGTTTATAATGGACTTAGCACTATTAAATCCCAATGTCACATTGCAGATTCATTATGGTATTCATCTACTGCTATCAATGGGGGACAAGATCAACAAACATGTTCCCCAGCTTGTATTCTGTCACTGTCACCATATAGGACGAGGAGGAGGAGGAGGAGGATGATGAAGATGCACAGCTGTGATTGATGGGAGAGGGTGGTCAATATGAAGCTCATAGACCGGTTTTAATGTTAATCCACATGGAAGTGTTTCTGTGGTGTTTTCCACCGTGGTTAAACTGATGCCCAGTGGGTTGAAACAGTCAGCTTTTGTGCCTTTGCCTTTCTGTGGTTGGCTTTCCACTGCTTTTCTTTAATTTTGTCTACCGAGAATATTCCATTTTTCATTACTGAGAGACAAAACTCTGTTTCCTTTGCTCCAGATATGACATGCTTTAATTGCCATCGCCATGTTTGTATTTCTGATAAGTTATTTAGTGCCTGCACAGTAATCCCTGACTGGTATAACATGCATACTGTTCATGTAACAGTAGCTGGAGTGCTCTGATACTATACAGTATAGAGTTTCCAAATTTATCGAAACAGCAATAAGCTCTTATCCAGGTTAATGAAATCAAAATACAGTATATGGACAAAAGTATTGGGACATGTTGAATTCAGGTGCTTCTTTTCAAACAGGTGTCTGTTGGAATAATGAAAAATGTCATAATATAGTTTATAAACTACATGGACAAAAATATTGGGACGCATCATGGCTAGATCTCGTAAAATGTCCTGTTCATGCTGATTTGAGATAAAAACAACAATATTTGCTTAAAATTTAATGGGAGATTTTTCTCTCTAAGTGACATGTGAAGAAATTAGATGGTTAGTTGTGGTCGAAAATTATTATTTACACTCAGAGCACGAAAACATCATAGTCATGGATTACAATTAAAAAAAAAAAGAGAGAGAGAGAGAGAGAAATTAATTAAAAACCATCTCTGAGGCATTTTGGAAAGAAAGATAACAATTGAAACAAAACTAACCAATGCAATGATATTTATTCTAATATAATTAGTCATTATTGCTTTATATCCCAGACCGCTGTTAGAAAAGAAACACCAGAATTCAAGGTGTCCCAATACTTTTGTCCATATAGTGTATGTTTTTCATGCCCAGACACAAAGATCGGATACTTCAAACTCTCACATATCAGGGTTGCAGATGTAAACACAGTCACTATATAACACAAGGCCACCAATTTTTAATCACAACCCAGATATCTTTGTATTGTGCCATGTTTCCTCTGGAACAGAACAAAGTCCCACAGTGTGAACCCGGCTTAACTTTGCACTTGTGTTTTCCAGGTGTCAGTGGTACATCAAAGCCAAGATGACCTCAGAGGAAAAGAGGCGGACCAATTATCAGAACGGCCACGGTAAATACATCCTCCTCTGCTTTGGTTTTACCTACTGCCTGCACAGGAAAAAGATTGTATTTCAATTTGTTGTGATGGCTTATATTTGCAGTTTTGACAAATATAACAAGCGGTACCTTTAAGTAAGTTGTGTGTACACTGTCTCAGCCATTTGTTCTAAAAGTGCCTGGTTGCGTTTTCATCGGTGTGTCTTTGCCAACAAGCGTGGCAGCGGCAAGAAAAGAAGGATTGTGTGAGCTATAGAGGCAGCTCACAGGCCAGCCATCTGCTTTTCTTTTCATATTCAACGTGCTCACTGAATGGTTGTATGGATCATTTCAGACAGACCCCCACGACATGATTTTAGAAAACGACCGGCTATTGCTACAATAACAAGAAGTATAACGTTTACATCTTCGCACTGATGTCAGACAAATCAATAGAGCCCAAACCTCATTCCTCTGCCCACGACCGTGCAGGGCTTAATGTGGTTGCATTTTCCTAAACTGCCTGCTTTGACACTCCTGTGCTTTTCTGGGGCTTCTGCTGTCTTTGGTTTTTAATACCCAACTTTTCATCCTTGGCATAAAAATATCAGTTGAAATAAGAATCAGAAGAATAAGAATCGTGTTTATTCCATTACGAGGAATTTGCTTCAGTTGTTTGGTGCATACATAGAACATGAATGAATGAATGAATATTTTTATTTTGGTTACAATAAAAAAAACACACACTTAAAAAAAACATTCAGTTTGTTCCATTTTTAACATGGAGTAAGTAAGAAGCATGCAGTAAAAAATAAAATAAAATAAACAAGTAAGATTGAAAATAAACAGGTAAGATAAAGTTTCAAAATATACAATATACAGTGTGGACAAAACCAATGGGTTTGAATAAAACTATAACGGTACCGGTTATGGTTCTGTGCAAATAGTGCAAGTAATTAAGAGTGCATCTTAATCAGCAGGTGGATAAAGTGACAGTGCAGTGTATGTGCTGTTGGTGTTATTAAGAGTTCATTAAGAGTTTAACAGCAGAGGGGAAGAAGTTGTTCCTGGAGCATGAGGTTCTGGTCCGAATGGATCGTAGCCAGAAGTAAAAGAGCTGGAATGCGACAAAAAGCAATGTTTGAAAGTGAGCGGAAAGACAAAGATCGAGGCAAGGTGAGGGGAAATTGCAAGCGGGTGAAAACCGAAAGGAGAAAGAAATGAGGATGAGGGCAAACGGGTTAAAAGGTAGGACGGAGAAAATGAGGTGGTTGTGAAAAAAAAAGTAAAAAAAAAAAGGCAGAAGGACATAGATCAGCAAAGGTAAGAAAATAGATATTCAAATGAGTCTTTGGATGTGGCTAACAAGCTGCTAATGTAGCGCTTCTCTGTTAGTGAAGAACAAAAGACACTTTAAAGGTGAGTGTGTTATAAATCTGCAGCTCCGTTGGTGAAGTATCGGCTCTCGGTCCTGCCTCACCCTTGAGTGTGGCGTCGAGCAGAAGCTTGGAGAGGAGAACGGCGTCCTCGGGGGTTTGACGGTGTCGGTTCATGCATCAGAGAAAACAGATTGTAGTATTTTTTTTCTTGCGTGCTTCTGTATTGATCCCCGAAAGAGAAAGGCTGTTTGTGTCTAGCCCCCCTCCCATGTGAGGTCAGGGTCAGGGCCAGAACAACAGCGAGATGTTGAGAATTCGCCGACTTGCTCAAGGACACTACAGCAGGGTGGATGCTCGCTTTAGGTACGAGGCTGAAACCTTGCCCTGGTAAAGAGACTCTCCACACAGTGTGATACCCTGATGCTTTTTAACAAAAGACAGAGGAGGACTGGGCGTGTGTGTTCAAGTGTGTGTAGCAACACAATTGTGTTAACTCCTGCACTTTGCTAGAGAGAAGATATTGAGCTTCAGACAGAGGATCAACTCATCTAATTGCCTCCTAGCTCATAATCAATAGTTAGTGGGGGAAATGCATCTCTGTGTGTCTAAATTCATTTGTCCAACGAGTGACTGAATGATTGTTATATTTGTTTTTGTAATGTCCTACCATACACTGTTGATACACTCAGTCTAATGGAGTAGAGGAGTACATTAGCCATTAGACAAATTCTCCAATGAGAATTAGTCTGGGATCGTCAGTTCATTTTTGGTTACCATGGGGTGTTAGCAGTACATGTAGAACAGATGGGGAAGTTGAGCCAGCTGGTAAATTGAACTGCCCAAATCCAGTCAGAACCATGGGATCGCAGGTTTTTTTTGTCAAATCGAGGCAAAGTCCAACCCCTTCCAGAAAATATGTTGACGATTAGGTGATGATGTTTTTGCCACCAGTTACACACACAATGATTGGGCGGCCGTGGCTCAGATGGTAGAGCGGGTCGTCCAATAACCGAAAGGTTGGTGGTTCGAATCCCGCCCTGTCTGAGTCATGAGCTGTTGTGTCCTTGGGCAAGACACTTCACCCACCTTGCCTCCAGTGC
>JAPQRQ010000015.1:28311344-28323807 GCA_037367365.1 Apogon talboti
AATGGATCCATTGTACGCGCTTTGAGTATGCGTTAATAGAAAAGCGCTATATAAATCTAATCCATTATTATTATGATGATTGAAGTCAAGGAAGTAGCCATTTGTCAAATAGATATCAAGTTTTGTGTGAAAGGGCTCTGTTGACTCCATCACTTGTTGCGTCAGATACAAGTCACCATCACCACAACAGCCAGTATTACCTGAACCAATGTTGAGATGGAGGTGACAAGTATTAAAGGAGGTGGACATTACTGTACTGGATGTCTGTGGATCATTAAAAAGTCTTACATTTCATTGTCCTTCATCATTAAAGTTGATAATTAATCCTTAAATCTGACATTCAGGTTCTTCAGATACAGTAAATGATATTTCTCTATCTGCTTTTCAAATCTTTGTAAAGAATTAATCTGAATGTGGATGGAAATATTTACAATCACATCACTTTTACTGTGTGTAGTCGATGTGTTTTCACTGCTACTTCATCAGTTTTGTAACAAGCCGGGACTTTGTTGGCTTGTAAAATTATCTTTTAATTTGATGATCATCATATGTGTAAATGATGCATAATTCACACAGAAATGAGGTTGGCATATATTCTTTAGTCAAACTGAGAATGACATCACTTCATTAAGATTTAGGTGTTACAAATACAAATATAATTTTTTTATTTTATTTGGCAGAGTACTTTTGACCACAATTAATACAATGCAATACAATCATGAGGACCATATTTTTCAGCTTTTAAGATTCTTAATGTAACTTAAATGGTGAATGGATCGACCAAAACTAGCCGTCCTTGGTCAATTAACTTAATAAAGATCTGCTGCAGGGGCCGGTCGAGCATGTGTGGTCTGAAATACGCATAAGGAAATAGATCTAGGTCTCCTCAGAACATAAGGGTCATGAGTTACATATATATCCTTGGCACACCCATCAGGGACTTATAGACAGTACTATTTTTGACACTCAACTACAGGATAAAAAGCCCCAATTTAAGGCAAGTGTGGCATTTCCACACACGGTGCAGAGGAGGACGTTGAGTATGGTTGGTAGGTGACGGTGCTGTTGAAAGCTGTGTGTTCATTAAGCAGTTAATTTACATTATTGTCATTTATGTTCTGTCTATTTCCCCTCATTCATGTCGTGTGAAAACAGAGGATGTACAAGCCTTCCCTGCCTCTGGTTTTATTTTATAAGATTAGTTGCAGAAACTTACTTAGTATGATAAACAGCAATAACAATTTTTTTAAAAGTGCACTTAAAACATGAAAATGTGTTGCTTTCACTTCTTATTTTCACTTTATTCACTCTAACGAAAAGATAAAAACAAAAGGTCAAGGAAAATCTGGGTCTTTATGCAAACATTACATTACTTTTGCGTTGGAGTAAATACTATAAAATACATTAAAGGTTCGGTCTACTGAAGGTGTTGCTGTTACATGCAAGGATAATGAATGGAAGATAAAATTCTGGCAATTTACACTTTATTACCCACTTTAATTTAATGCAATATTGCACATATTATATTATAGGGCATGTATTTTGCTAATTGTAGAGAAATGTTTTAAGTATGTGTTTATTTCTGTTGTATTAATCTAACAAAGACATGTCTCAATTTACATGTAATGAATTAAATCAGTATTTAACCCTATGTTAGACAGTATTATTTGATGCTCCATAGCGCTAATGACGCAGACTAGTTTTAATGGCAGCAGGAGCATTCTTATCAGTTACAGATATTAAGAATACTGTAACAGCAGCAGCATTACTGCGTGTAAATGTCATCAGCTATAAATATGTAGGTTTTCTAGCCTGGTTACACTATTAAAAACCTTATAATTCTGTCTCTGTAGTCCCTTTCCCAGGGATAAAGACCTATGTGGACCCCGATACATATGAGGACCCCACACAAGCCGTCCACGAGTTCACCAAGGAGATTGACCCGTGCCGGATCCGGATCGAGAGGGTGATCGGAGCCGGTAAATACAACGCACACAAACACAGACCGACGCTCTGCTCACCACACACTCCTCTGCGTTTGTCTCTGATTTGCGGCATTCATCTTAGCGGAAGAGGATGGTGTCATGTCGGTTAGAATAACAATAGCTTCAAATGTGCCATAGGAGATGATCTATTTTCATTCCACATATATAATTGCCATGAACCCCCTCTGCTCCATTGTAGACACTTAAGAGGACTCGTTTTCCATTTCCCAGTGTCTCACTGTCATTTTCTCCGCACAGGCTGTAGGAATATTAAAGCTTTAACAGGTTTAGAGAATGAAAGAAAGTGGAAGAATAGATTCAAGGCTTTTTTAGCAAGAATTTTATGAAGTTGAACTAATCAGAGAAGAGGCAATAATGCTATACCTTAGATGGGAACTGCAACACTGCCCCCAGGTGGGAGATTGTGCTGCTTAGTGATGCGACAGAGTTTGGTGATAGACTCCTGAATGTATGTGTATGTGTGTGTGTGTGTGTTCAATCTGCAGGTGAGTTTGGTGAGGTTTGCAGCGGCCGACTGAGAACACCAGGGAAGAAGGAGATTGCTGTAGCAATAAAGACCCTGAAAGGTGGCTACGTGGAGCGTCAGAGACGAGACTTCCTGCGTGAGGCATCGATCATGGGCCAGTTTGACCACCCCAACATCATCCGCCTGGAGGGAGTGGTCACCAAGAGTAAGTACAACAATGGAGTTTAACCCATAAAGACCCAGGGTGACTTTTGTAGCAATTCTCAAATGAATTTTTCTCTCTATTTAACCTTTCTTAAGTGATTTATTATCATTTATTTTAATATTACCCTGTGTACTTTGCGAATTTTCAGTGAAAATAAAGTATTTTTATATTTGTAATTTACTGATCATGTAGATGTTCATAAAAGCTCAGATTAAAGTTGAGGGTCATTATATCTGAAACGGAGAAAACTGAAGAAAAACTAACTTTTTCAACAAAGATATCAATAGCTGAACATAAACCCAGTGTTTCCATCCACTGCCATGGGTTTTACTGGTGAATCAATGTTGTAGAAGATGACGGTGTTTTCACAGTAACTACAGAGCCTCTGAACGTCCAAATGGATCATATCTGATGACCATGAAAAGACACTAATTATTTACATGTACTGACAGGATTAGTGAATCAGAAGTTATTAAAGAGTTTAGATCAGTAGATGGTTTTGGTTGACGGTGGCTGTTTGGGTCTTTGGATTTGATCTGATTCGGGACAACATGAGCAGACTGATTGCAGATTTATCGCAATGTTTTAGAGCAGAAAAATCCGAAAAATCCCATCATGGAGTGAGCTCTAAATGCAGATATATTTAGTCACAGTTCAGTAACACATTTAATATACAGTAGTCACAGCCAAATGTCAGTGTGGACTTGCTTGATCCTGTGTGTCCAACACCTACATTCAACACTAAAGGTGCACCGAAAGCCTGTTGTTTTTTTTTCCTCTTCCATTACAGCTTAAAGCATGTGTCATACATTTCCACGTGTAGATCGCAGAATTTGTCATATAGACATTTGCAATTCAATCACTATCTATAATTCAGAAAAATACTCCAAGCTATTTTGTTCTGTTGCCGTGACCTAAATGTTGCACTCGGATTAAGTGCTTTGCTGAAATGCAAAATAAAATGTAAGAGCATTTGAAGTTGCTATCTCTTCACCCATCACACTGTTTATCTCAGTCTGGTGAATACATTTAGAAGTTTAAATGGCAAATTGCTGTAAAAACACTCTCAGGGTTCCAGAAGTCTGATATCTTGGTATGAAATGACTAGTTACCATCAGTATTTATTTATTTATTTATTTATGAGATCAGCGAGCCGGCTCAGTTCTGTTTACACAAAGCCTCAGTGCTCTTTGTGAAATGTCCTGCGTGTAACAGAAGCTGTGCACTGTGAACACGTGTTGGTGGTGGTCACAATGCACGGCCGCGTCGGTAATAATGTGCGGGTTTTGTGTGCAGGAGTAGACTTTAAACACAACGTCTGTGAAGATGTGTGTGAGCGCCGACTTGTTAACGAGCTCTGTTTTACGGGGCTCACCTCGTGCAACATATGGTTGTTTTTACAGGGGGTGTATAAAGTGAGACAGCGCTGTGAATATAAATGTGTCCCCTGAAGACTTTCCACCCCTCCCTGCATGTAGATAGAGGACACCTCCTCAGCCCTGACCTGCTGACAAGAGGTTCAGCAATAAGAGTTTTTAAAGGCTGAGACTCTCATTACCGCGTTAAAGCCACTGAACATATGTGTTTTTCAGCAGTAGGTTCAACTACAGCTTCTCCAACCTGTAATCACAGAATGTGAAGATCATTTCTTTGGTCACATGTCTGATTTGATTGTATCAGAGGCCAATAACAGGACTGTTATATACAAACAAACAGCTTTTCATTGAAATTAGTGCAGTCTTCAGTCACAGCTTCAACTGCTTCCAGAATAAAAGTAGAGAAATTTTACCAGGTGTGAGTCACTGATAAAGAAAAATCCAGTCATAAATGCTGGTTGGCTGAAGTTTCACAGATACAGTCTTGGGTCAAAATGTAAATTTCAAGAATTAACAAGAGAATGGGTTTTATTTGTCTCAGAGCGACCAGATCTACTTCAAAACACTGTCTGTACATGACAATACATCCACTTTACAGGTTCTATCTAGTGGAACATTCATATATCTACTGTATAAATGTACATATACCAATATATATGTGGAATAACACTTTATCATACATCCCTCTTCATGGGAGTCCGGCAGAGTGACTCACTACTCCCTCTAGTGGTCACATAAATCCCCCGTGCAAATAATTTCAGTTGATATCAATTCAATCCAGTACATTGGCATCTTTGTCAGAACCTCACAGCTCTTTATTCTGACCACTCTAATGATAACTTTACGTGCTGTTTTTAATATTGTAGAGTAGGAATACTACATATAACTCCTTTAAGTAAGAATCTACAGTGTTTCAAAGACTAATGTTTAACTCTATAACGCTACAAAATTGCGATTTCACAGGTGAAAGTAGAGAAGTCCAAAATAAAAACTTTTATTTTTATGGGTGTGAAGGAGATGATGTTATAAAACCCTTGGCCTTGACCGCCCCTGTACACACACAGGTATATATTAAATATACCGACCAGAACCATATCAACTGAAGATACTTGTACTTGGCAGCGGGCGCTTCGTATATATTCGAGTATCCCGCCTGTTTTCCCTTCCGCTCACTCGCTTCTCCCTCCATCTTTCGGCTCCGACATCTGTTGTTGTTCTTCAGAGACTAATTATGGAGAGAATTGTGCTGTGACTGACTGCCATACCTGCGCTGAAATAGCAGGTGACACATTAAACTCTAGTAAACAGGTGCGTTTGTTTTTGTTCATGCACTGCACTGCATAACTAGATATTGTTTCCAGACCTTGCCAATTAGCTCCGGAGAGTCAAGCTTGATCAAATAATTTCCCATGAATCCCCGCTGCATCTGCAGAGGAAGGGGAAGCATCAAAAAATTTAAAGCAGTATGTTGTGTGCTTACTTTTTTGCCAAAAAATAATTAGCTTTGGTTGTTTTAACTCAATTTTCTTAACATGTTCAAATAAAACACTCTTTTTTTTTCTTTTTTTTTTTTGCTCTTTTTGAATTCTGCAGCGTACAGTGCTAGCACTGCTTACACAGATACTTGTGAACCTCAGTGCAAGGTACAATGGCAGCCAAGAGAGATTTTGGTGTCCATGACCATGGCTTACACCATCTGTTTCTTCAAAATAATGTTGTGCTTTGGACGGTCCCACGTGCTTCCTATTGAACACATAGCTGAGCTGCTTTGAGGTTTATCAGCACAGTGAGTTAACACATGGTGCATTTGTCGGTCCATCCATAATTATCACCTTTTCCTCATCAATCATTAATAAATGCATTTATGAGGAGGCGACGAAGTGGGGCCAGACATCCTTTAGGTCTGAAAGTCTGTATTTGTAGCCTATAAAATGACATGTTTTTTATTACACATTTTGCTGCCGTAATTCATGTGAATATTGGGATCTCATAATTGGAGTGAATGTGACTTTTCACGTTCATGTGTGAGAAGGGAAGGTGTCTGCGACTGTAAGTGTAATATGAGGGTGTTTCTTCCCCACGCTAACACTTCAGAATAGTTTACAGCTCTCCGGCACACACGACTGGTTTACAACTGCCTCCCAGCTGTAGACCAGTCAATCAGCTCCACCATAGACCACAGGGATTGTCTGTGGGAGAACAATAACATTTGGAAAGAGAAACTGGGCTTACACCTGTTTTGAACTAATGTTATATGTCATATATGGATTGAATACAGAATAGCTTAGGCAGGTTTGACCGGTGATGGAAATACGTTATTGAGCACCTTGATTTGATGTATCAGTTACTGCTGAAGGTGTGTGTCTGTGTGTGTGTGTGTGTTTCTGTTTTTTCAAAATGAAAGTGGTAAAAACTCTTGGTTTAGTGGCTTGTGTACCTTAAAAAGGCAGAATTTAATGGTTCTGGTGTCGTTACCTGTCCATAATACAGTATGTTGTGTAGTTCAGCGATAGTATTTGTCATCATTTGTCATTAATGTATATATACACAGGTTTAATGTATTAAATACATTAGTTTCTACAATAAAACTTTCGTCAATATATGCATGCTCATTAAAAAGCTTAGATCCACCACAATTGAGTTGCTATGTTTATTTTAAAGTATTCCTGACCATCAAAACATAGTTAGTGAAAGAATCACCTAGTGTATGTAGTTCAGGTTGTATTTTAGCCACATAGTAAAGGGTAATATAGAAACAACATCTTCATTGATTCATTTTGGCCTTGTGGTTCTGTAGTTATAAGCTTTGGAACTTGGTAAGATAAATATGTAAAAATGATTAAAAATGAGGTGGGAAGAAACTGCTTAAATCTTTTTTTGGTCACATCTCCTCAATCGTGTGTTTGTTTTCCTTTGGAAAAATGTGGTTCAGTGAAATGTAAATAATATGTTAATGGTTGTGCATTGTATTTGTGTGTTTGCAGGCAGACCAGTGATGATTGTTGTGGAGTACATGGAAAATGGTTCACTAGACTCCTTTCTGAGGGTGAGTATTTCAGCATTTACTTTTCTAGTCTCTGCCACTAAAGTTACAGTAAACACAACAAAAAAGTTTTTGCTGACTCACAATGAGGTGGAGGTGGGACCTGCTACAGATACACATTTCTAAGCTCTGAGGTCAGTTTGTAGGTTATGGTATGCAGCTGAAGGTGCACTTTGCCTTGATCTCTGTCCTTTATTTGAACGTGGAGACAATATGTCTACAGCCTAAGGTTTGCAGACATAATCGTCCCTATGTCTTGTCCTTCCATTCGTCTGTGGGAAAGTGTATAGGTGTCTTTAGCTGATGTTGGTGTATGTAAGATAGGGATAATGTTATTCCAGAGTTATTGCAACAAAAGTTTCCTGCATAATTCATCCTGTATGTGCTACGTAGTTCAGTCTCCCATGTCATTTTTCAACCCTATCAGAACTATCTTGATCATGAGGCAACACATGTGGTTCACATACACCTTCAAATGGAACCAGCAACGTATTTAGAAATTCTAACGATTATGTGATTGAAAACGATGCCATTTTGTTAAAACAGTCCAGTAGCCAGTGTCCCTGACTGTGGCTTTATCATATAAATTAAATTAGGGAACATGTGACAAGGTAATGACACATTTATCCAAGGTCTTTAAGAAATAAATGTAAAAAAAAAAGAAATAAAATCAGACTCAGATGCTGAAAATGTTCTTCCTAAATGGCACATACTTATTCGATTTTTTTCAACCTTGAAAAAAACAAAACAACAGTATCAGTCAATCTTCAATCATTAGATAGTTGATCAACAAACAAATAATCCAAAATGTCAAGTATTCACTGTTGTGTTGTTGTCCTGCTATATTGAGTACTTCACTGTCTGTGGGACAAAATAAGACACCTGTAGAGTCACCTCCAGCCTTGTGAGACTTCATGGACATGTTTAATGTAATATAAACCAAACCCCTTGTATCTACTACCCTGCTCCCATAATCTAAACTTAATCTAATCCTAAAATTAAAAGTGCAAGCTGCAGGAAAAATAAGTTTATTGCAACTGAAAATACGATGGGAACTTGTTTTTAGCTGTGAGGGAAAAACATTTTCAGTGAAAAAAAAAAAACATACTCTACCCCTTCATCACCAAAAGGTTATAAAGTTTGAGCTATTTTAATGAATTACTTTATAAAATGCCATGAGTGAATTTAAGTTTAGTCATGCAGGGCATGTCTAAAGCATTTATCATGAAAAGTGAAAACAGAGGATTGATAAATTAACACTGATTAATTATAACTGTCATAACTACAGGCAGAATTTATAATCCGTAGTTATATTAGCAACAAGCAGGTTCGTTGCTGGTGTTCAATGCACTGAGCAGAATCCAAAATAGTACCATGAATACATTTATAAATGATTGAAATACATAAAGTACAAAGCTTGTTTTACAACAGTAATGAAGATGGTTGTTTTGTTGAGAGTTGGAGGAGGCACAGAATTTGCCGGAGATCTGAACATTTTTCGATGACAATGAGAGTTTGAATTGCGCAACCATTCACACATATGATCTTTGAGAAATTAAAAGATCATTTTACAAGTCAATAAAGTAACGGTCTGTGGCAAAGATAATAAAGCAGCATCTAGTTTAGTGTGAAACGGCTCAGTGGACTGCATCTGTCGACTGATGTGATACACGTCACAAACACTAAAACAGCTGTTATCTCAGCACATTTCACCTCGTTCTTCGAAAGCGAGATGAGGAAGTATTAAAAGATGTGAAAATCACTACCAGTCTGGTAATGTTGAAGCTGTAGTGACATCCTCAGCAGCTCTGAGCGGCTTGTGAAGAGAGAAATTACAACGACAGAACTCATGTTATTTTCTGGTGTGTAGTCGTTCTATTTGGATATTATCACAGTCTGATACTTAAACAGTTTTACAACAAAGTGTGTCTTTTGTGACTTGTAAAATGTGTGTAAATAATGGAAAAATTCAAGAAGGATGAAAAAAATGACTTGTCTCTCCTTCACCTCTCTGTCTGAAAAACTTCTCTTTATATATTATTTAAGTATCTTGTTATATTGCATGTTCTGGACCTTTTATGAACGCTCTTTCTCCCTTCTCCTGTGTGTGCTGTCTGTTTTCTTTCTTTTTTTTTCTTCTCCACTGCTCATTTTCCCCGTCTCCTGCTCTCCCTGTCAGCAACATGATGGTCACTTCACTGTCATCCAGTTGGTTGGCATGCTGCGTGGCATCGCCGCGGGCATGAAGTATCTGTCAGACATGGGCTACGTTCACCGAGACCTGGCAGCACGAAACATCCTGGTCAACAGCAACCTGGTGTGTAAAGTGTCAGACTTCGGCCTGTCCCGAGTCCTGGAGGACGACCCGGAGGCTGCTTACACCACAACGGTACAGCTGACAACCCGAAGCCCAGGCGTCTTCAACCAACCTGTCTGTGATTTGCTCTAGGTTTATCAAGGCATCATAATTTAGCTCTCACCACTAGTTTTTTTTATTGTTTTTATTGCAATTTTTGCTTTTCATTTAACAGACAAACAGTGTCTTCAAAGAATAGACACAAAACAAAACATACACAACAGCTCTTACAAGAGAAATGAAAACATAGGATAATACAGGAGGTGGTAGGTGAGACTTAGAGTGTCACATTTATGAACATCATTCAAGTGCACATTAGTCCTATTAACCCTTTATAGGTCCTCATAGAAATACTCTGAAATTCAACATTTCAACCGTAGTGTGTTATTAGAGAACATAAGACTTTTATTAGTTTTGTCAAATTTTTAAAAAAAAATTTAAGTTACCATATTTGGTTCCTTACATATAAGTGTCAAAAAAAAGGGAAAATCCAATAAATAAAACATCATTACTTACATTAGTACTATTACTTCATGGTACCTAACAAAGCAGTTACACTCACTGTTCATGCAGAGGTGGACCTTACAGACCCTGTAGACCACATTGGACCTTAGATTGTTGACTCACTGTCCTCACTAGGACTGGTGATGTCACTGTCTCGTAATGTATGTTGAAATGATCAAAAATAGTCATTTGCCCGATAAAGGGTTAATAGGGTGAAGGAGAGGTCCGGTCTGATATAGTTCAAAAATGGGCGCCACACTCTGTAGAACTGATCCACACTGTCATGCATAATATTGGTTAGATAGTCTAGGGGGGATCAGTTCCAACATTATTTTGCGCCAACCACAGACAGAAGGAATCTTGTCACTGAGCCACTGCAAAACAATATTTTTCCCAAGCAGCAAACGTTACAATATTATACAGTCTTTGGGCGGCTACTGTTTTCACATATTTACTTGGAAGACCCAGAATCAGGGACATGGGGTCCATTTCTAAATCAATATGAAAAATTCTCTCTATTTCACATATCATTTCAACACAGTACCTTTGGAGTTTATGACAAGACCAGAAACAATGAGTTAAGGTTTCCACATCAGTTGTACACTTGAGACACAGAGGGGAAAGAACCGCCTGTGGTGAGGGGACAAGTAGTTTTAGCTACACAGTGGTGTTAAACTGGATTCAAGTTAGATTGATTGTTTCCAACCCTGATTATACCGAGTTAAATTTGTTATACTCAATTCAATACTTCACCAAAAATGGCTTAAATTTGTGGAAAAACTCCAAAATATATCATTTAACTACACCTCTTACTGTTTGAAAATTCAATTTCATTTCAGTTATCAAGGATAGCCCCTTGAGATGCGTCATCTCTTTTTCAAAGGGGTTTTAAAACATAAAAGGTACAATACAGAACAGTAAAACATACATAAACAAATATAACACAAAATTACATACAGACACATATACACAACAAAACATACACTTAGCTATAGTTTGAGTTGACAGGAAAATAATTCCCTCAGCATCAACTTTTGAAGCCTGACATTATTTCCTTTAGATGATACCTACATGCAAAGATGGAGAGGTATTTATATCCACCAGATCCCCACTGATCTAAAATTAAATGTTGTCAACAGTCAACAAACCCTCAATTTGAATTCGTTTACTTTATTCCAAAGCGTAACTATAAAATATCAAAGTGGATAAATTTTTTTCTCAACAGCAGCATCCTCAGAAGCAATTTTCTTTATTCTAAAACTAAACAGCAGCGATAACATCGATATGAGATTCTGTCAATTTCAGTCATATTTACTGCCAGACTTGAGTCTGTATCTGGCGTTGTGTGAAACCCTCGGTGGAGGAAAACTTTGGAAGTCTTGAGCTATGAAAAGCAAAGAAGCAAAGACATGGCAAACAACAACTCAATTTAAAGTGGTGCACAGAGAATTTACTCGGCTCTCCCCACCAGCTGTTTGCAGGCTGATCCACCCTGTGTCTATCCCAGAAAACAACAGCCAGTTGTCCCCGATGAATGAAAACACAACCACAGTACAATGAAGCCTCCGCTGTCAACAAAGAGTTTATGACACTGACTGCTGGTCTTTTAATTACTATGATATCATTTTCAAGGAATATGCATTGTACAGAACATCTGAAGGAAGAAGGTTAATTTAAAGGGAACATATTATACCACTTTTTACAAGGTGAAAATCTGATTTAAGGTCAAGGTAACTTTATTTGTACCTGTAGGTAGATCTGTTCTGCAGTAACAGGAGAGGGCATCAGCATTATAACATTAAAACAAAACAAAAAACAGAGACACAGACACAGAGGACAATACAAATACGCCTGGACAAGTACTCATAGAGGCTCACTCAGATAAAAATAAAATATTAAATAAATTAAGACCAGGACAAAGAAAATGTCAAATTGTAGTCTCTAAAAGAATTCAGAAAGTTAAAATGTATTTAAGTTTCATTTCTACATACCACAAATGTCTGTCTTTCTACATTTTCTTGAACCAAACGAGCTGTTTCAGTGTCTGCTCCTTTAATTGCAAACACGCTTCTGCTGACCACGCCCCTCTCCTGTCGGTGCCATGGATACCATGATGTAGACCCCCCCCCCCTTCTGTCTTAGGAAGTCATGGTGGTTTTGGACTGAATAGCCTATGTTATGGATCCAGATAGAGTTCAACCTTGAAAACTCTTACACTTCTCCTGAAAAGACAGACGTCTGTAAATCTGTCTGAGCCCAAAGTGACCTCCATTTCCTGGTTCGTATTGAGTTTATTGTGTGAAGGAAATGCTGTGTTTATGGTTCTAAGTTTAGCTCAGAGGAGAAGAGAGGAGAGGAGGAGAAACAAGAAGAAACAAGGAATTAGGAGGGGAAAATGAGGAGAAGAGAAGAGGAGAAAGGAGGGGAAACAAGGAGAGGACAGAAGAAACAAGGAAAACCATGGAGAGGAGAGGAGAGGAGAGGAGAGGAGAGGAGAGGAGAGGAGA
>JAPQRQ010000015.1:28324993-28335832 GCA_037367365.1 Apogon talboti
GAGGAGAGGAGAGGAGAGGAGAGGAGAGGAGAGGAGAGGAGAGGAGAGGAGAGGAGAGGAGAGGAGAGGAGAGTGCTATGAAATCTCTCCACAGATTCGGTGTTGGAAAGCATTTGCGACTTGGTGTGTTTTAAAACGTCTCTGCTCTCACTTCAAACACATTTCAACAACAGCTTTCCTCCACTGTACGTCTGGGGCAAAATACTGTTTACAGGCTGAAGCTGCGATACTGTCTGAATGATTCACCTGATGCTGTAAATATTAACATTACATTTTATGCATCTGCAGGGAGGGAAAATCCCAATCCGATGGACAGCTCCTGAAGCCATCTCATACAGGAAATTTTCCTCGGCCAGTGACGCGTGGAGTTATGGCATTGTCATGTGGGAAGTGATGTCATATGGAGAACGGCCATACTGGGAGATGTCCAATCAGGATGTAAGCAGCGGAGTGAACATGATTCATTTGTATCAGCATTCTCATTAAAACAGGAAATGAACTTAGGGTTAAAAAAGAACCATAGCATCCATGCATACATTGAAAAATTGAAAAAAATTTAATTTTCTGTGACATTTCTAGTGAGGGAAAAAAAAAGTTGTGCAGAGATACAGCAGCAAACATGAAAATAATAAGAACATTGGTATCATGTTTTGATGGTGATTAAATTATTCTGGTACCAATTATAGTAGTCAGTATGAGGGATGCATTGAACGAACTGAAACTGAAGGAAAAATCAGCTCATTTTGGACATTTAGGTCATATTTGCACGACTGGAGGCTGCGTTTGCAAAGTTCTAGACAGGGAAATCTGGTCTGAGTCACTTTTTCTCTCCACGTTTTTGACATGTGAAGCACAGTGTTGGTTCTTAAGCAGAGTGCTGACGTCGTGCTTGTGCTTGTTGATTACCATCTGCTGTTTTCAATATGCTTTACTGAAGATCCAATCACAGTCCTGTCGGTGTGAAGCAAGGTTGAACCATCTCATTCCGTAAATCTCATCTTCCACCACCCAGTTCAGCTCCGTGGACCACCCCAACTTCTGCCTTATGTTGCATTTCATATTATTGATATAATTACAATCATTTTTTCTTATTAGTTTATGATTAGCGCTCTCAGCAGCGTCGTCACTGCTGAAATAGTAGAGGATTTTATGCTAAATCTGTGTAAAAGCAGATAAGCATGTACTGTATAATAGTCAGTGTCTTCTTTTACTGATTAGTATGTTTGAGCGCTGTCCCTGAGAATGAGAATGAAACTGAATGCAATATGAGGTAACTGACAGACCTAGGAATGGGAAACACTTGTTCACATTGTTTTCTCATATATTTGTCTCACAGGCCCTTGGTTGTGCTTCAGCATAGGCGAATTAAGTCCTGCACCACTGGATGAAATCCGACTTTGCTCTGTATTATATCTGTTAAAATTGTTGCTTTTTCACATCAAAAACTCCCCTTTGTGGCCGAGGAATAGGAATGGAAATACAGGGGAGATTCACCAAACAGATGAAAAAAAGATGAGCGAGACAGAAAGGAAAAGAGCGATAAAGGTCAGAGGTTCAAAGAACTCTGGTCCAGTAGAGGAAGGGTTTAAAGCTGTGGATTCAGTGTGGCTGAGCAACCCGCTGATCCCCGGGCTGTGGTCAGGGATTGGAAGGGCCGCAGAGGAAGCAGATCCATCCCTCTCTCCGCTGAGTATGAAAGCTCCACTGTAATCCCTTCAACCTCTTACACACAGACACGCATCTATTCACAGACACCCACACTCACACATTCAGTAAGGTCCAGGGGTTTGGGGAGGATTTATGCTGTTTGGGAATTGCTTAGAAGTGGTTTCCAAGGTAAAAGGCCAGCCAAGCTGCAGTCTGCTGCAGCCTGGACTGGCCTAACACTATCTCCTCCTGGTCGGCCACTGATCACAGCTCGCTACAAAGATACGCACTCTTTATTCCATCTACTATGGAGGCTACTGCAATACATACCAGCTCGGATAAAGAGATTTATCCTGGCATGAATTGATTTGTAGTGCAGATTAGGTTTGAGCACAATAAACAGTGTCCCAGTCCATGCATCCAAGGAGTCCCTGATCGTTGCTGCTTTTCTCCTAATCAGCGGTTTCTCTTCCGAAATGTATGACCCATTATTTTCATGCTGTCACCCTGTTTGGTGGAGGCTAACGTGTGCATGTGCTCTCGTTTTGTTTGGTGCCTGGAGACGGTTGTTTGTTTATATCAGTGTACTGCATTTAAAGCAAATGACTGTCTGGTTTACCCTGCATCCATGCTAACAGACTTTACACTGACGTCTAAGTAGGCTACAGGGTACAAGTCTTTGATAGGGCCCCTAAGTTTATTTCTTTTTTAACCCTTTCATTTAATGCGTAGCTGAGTGAAAATGTGTTGTTTGTAGTTCACCCTCTAACAGGAAGTTAGCAAAACAAGCATATTTTTATGTGGTTATATATGGTACCATTAACAATAATTTGTGGAAAAAAATACCAAGTTGTTTGTGTGAGTCCCACATGTATGCAGACACCTTGGACTGTATATAACAACTAGTAACTATTTGACTAACCCTCCAGGACTTCACCCATTGGTTTGTCGAGGTTGGTTTCATGGAAACAACTGGGTGGAGTTTGCAAAAAGCGGGAGATGAAACGAGAACTTACTGAAAACATCAACTAACATAAGTGTTGTAATTCCAGCTGCTTAATAAATGTTTACACATACAGTTGTGTTTGATATGAGTAATATCAAATACTTTAATAATGGATACCCCAGCTAATTAGCAGGCTAACAGACAGACTATATAATTCTATACAAATGAATGTGGATATAAAAGCAGCTAAGTCACACCAATTACCGTTATTAAGTACCAGTAAATTTGTTAATTTTGTTAATGTAGTTCCTTAAACACAACTATGGCAGCATTGCCTGTCAGAGAGAAAAATAATATTTATTCAATAAATAAAAGGTTTGAATTTACAACTTCAGCTAATGCTCGCACCAAATAATATGGTTAACCTGGCAGTCATTTTGGTTTTGGATAATCTAGACAGATGATTCATACAAAAAAAAAATCAACCCCATAGAGTTGTTATGGAGGAGAAAATGAATCATAGTAACAAAAATGTCTTGTATATCAGGTTGTAAATGTGTTTATTTTAGCTGTAAAGCATTTTTTGCTGCCCCCCAGTGGACATTGAAGTTACTACATATTTTGACAAAGAGGTTAATGCTTGGTCGACACCTGAATGACACCTAATAAATAATCCATCCATCCCATCCTATGGCACCCGCCGCCCAACACAGTGTTCATTAAATCTCATGCACAAGAGGGAAAGTTACATATTGAACATTTAATAATTATTTTATCCCATTCATTTCTATTCTTGTTATGACACACAGCAGATGTCTCTGACTTTTAATTTCCTGCCAAACTTGAGTTGTTAAGTTACTTATTTGCATACCATTTACATAACAGCTTCTTTCCATGCAAGTATTCAGTCAGACTTCATGTCCTATCACATGGACTGTCTCCGCAGGTGATTCTGTCCATTGAAGAAGGCTACCGGCTGCCGGCCCCTATGGGCTGCCCCGTGGCCCTGCACCAACTGATGCTGCACTGCTGGCAGAAAGAGAGGAATCATCGGCCAAAATTCACCGATGTCGTTTCCTTCTTGGATAAACTGATCCGTAATCCCAGCAGCCTGCTTCCACTGGTAGATGACATTCAGAGGTACAGTATTCAGGAATTACAGGTATATGTTGAAAATGTAAAGAGGTCATCTCAGATTGAAATTTGAGACATGGGCTATTAAGGTCTGTAACATAAAGATAAAATTACTTTCTCAGGTTAAGGAAGCTGCTAAATGTTATTACTCCTATGCCTAAAAGTGGAGCAGACACATACATGTACCTTTGTGCTAATGAAGACTGACTCTAATTCCTACTTTTAATTTCCCCAGTCTCCCCGAGTCTCCACTGGATGAAATGGACTACCCTATGTTCATCTCTGTTGGTGACTGGCTGGACTCCATTAAGATGACACAGTACAAAAGCAACTTCATGGCAGCGGGATACAACACTTTAGATTCAGTGGCAAGGATGAGTATTGAGTGAGTAGTAGTATCAAAGGATAAAACATTAATGAAATGCATGAAACCAAACAGGACTATGCATGTGTAAGAAGTGGAGAGCCGAAAAGGAAGTCAGTAAATGCCTCATGAGGAGTGTTATTTACCGTGGAAATGTCAAATGTAAGGACGTTCGTAAAGAGTGAGAAAATAACTGTTGCAAAAGTAATGAGTGCAGCAGCAGGGAAAGTTAGCCCTGCCCCAGTTCTACATAACAATGGCATTTTTCCACTGGCTTTTGGATTATTACTAAAAATAAGATCTGCTGCAATCATACTTTTTGACAAATGAAAATTACTGTTAGGATATTTGAAGCACAAGGCTGTAAATGAACTACATCACAGTCTTGGCTTTGACATCTCCACCACTAAATGTCCAACTTGTAATTTGATTGTGCTTATTTTTCCTGTTAATATTACATGATTTAATTAGTGAATACTGTAGTTTGCAAGAATATAATACAACTAAGCTGTAAAAGCAGAGTATTAGCAACAAAGTACAAGTTCTGAGATTGATTCCCTGTGTTGGGGTTTCCTCTGGGACCTCCAGTATCGAAAAAAATGTATGCTAGGTTTATTCTCCTGTTGAACAGAGTACTTGCACAGGTTTTGGAATTGGAGTCCAACTAATCCTTTACAGTAGAGAGGGTTAAATACAGAAGTAAAATTTCACAACAGGAAGAATAAAAGTGAACTCTTCTTTAGTGAGTAGATTCTATGTTTCCAAGTTGATTTTGATGATGTTCAATGTTCCCAGCGTCCTCTGTAATCTTGTTCTGTATTGTAATCTTGTTTTTTAGGCCGAGTAAAAGTATCAGAATCACAGTGGTTTTTGCATAAGGTTAACTTGTTCTATTATTCATAGGGCAATCCAGTGTCTGCATTTTATCTATCCCAATACACATCGCAACTAGAATTAGCATTAGCAAGTAGCATTAGCACTTACCACATTAGGAGAAGTGAGCTGTCATTGAAGCTACTCTGAGACCAACTCCAGATCTTCATCAGTATCATGGTCAAGGACACTGACAGGAGAATTAATAATAATAATAATAATAATGGATTAGATTTATATTGCGCTTTTCTATTAATGCATGCTCAAAGCGCGTACAATGGATCCATTATTCATTCACTCTCACAGTCACAGTAACCTGCATGTACCTTTTGATGGTGAGGGAAACTGAAGTACCTGGAATGGAGAGAACAGACAAACTCTGATCCAATTGGGAATCTAACATGGAAATGCTAACCAGTAGACCATCATCTCTACATATGTATGTGTTTGAGGTGATGGAGCAAATATGAAAACCCTTTAAGCTTGTGTGACCCATAAGTTTAATTTCAGCCTCCAAGAAAAAAACTCACTTTCTTAGAGATGAGGGAAGCAGGAGTCCAATGTACTAACTCATTCTGGGTTTTAACACTCATTTCTGCAGCTCTCTATACTCTGCCTATTTACATTCAGATTGGTTTGGCTTGAGCATTTGTCAGGCACAGAGTAACTTCTATGAGACACAATGAGGTTGGAAACTAAAAGTTAGAATGTATCTGTACCTAATGTAGTCATAAAAAAAAATCTTCACCATTATACCTACAGTGTACTGTGTCTGTTTTGTGTTTTCCCTGTCGGCCTAGAGATGTGAGGCGTATTGGGGTGGAGCTGATCGGCCATCAGAGGCGGATCATCAGCAGCGTACAGACCCTTCGGCTTCAGCTACTGCACGAACAGGAGAAGGGTTTCCATGTATGAGGACGCCCTTTAACACGCCCTGGGATGGACCGATAGAAGGGAGTGAAGTCTAGACCACTGGACAGACAGTCTATAGCCTGTGCCTGAGTCGTAAGCCCTCATACAGCCGGACGAGTCTGTTTACGGAGGTCACTGGACAGACTACCACAGACTGGCAGACTGCCCCCTGGTCTTCCTCACATCCAGTAGTAACAGACGTTTTTTACAGCCCTTACCCATTATCCCTGGTTCTGCCAGACTATTACGAGACAGCCTCATAGACTTTTAAGACTGGCCCAGGCCCTCACTTAGGGGAATGTAATGCCTTGTTGCAGCAGCAGTACTTTGTGTGTGGAGCAACAATATCTAGAGATGTAGATTTGCAAACGTAATCTACTGAACCTTTTGATCCTTTCGTTTGTTCTTTTCAGAATGATGTGCTCATGTAGCTGCTATCGGGTGTGCAATCGAAAAGTTTTTGTCCTTTGAAAAAAATATCTTCAGTGGTTTTATTTGAGAGTTTGATAATTTATCATGGAGGTATTATTTGCTTAATTGCCCTCTCTCCAGAGAATCTGGTAGGCTAATACTTGAAGAAAGAGGTGGGAACCAAGATATGGGGATTTCTTGAATGTTTAAAAGTGTATAGACAATTAATCGATAATTATTATCATAACCTAATATCTATATATGTGCAGTCCTGTATGTGAAAGCCCTAGTAAATCTGGATCTTATTTAAAATGATTTATTTATTACATTTTTTAAAATCCAAATCAGCAATACAGTATTATGCAGTCACCTCAGTATCTCAGAAGGAGATGAAGAATTGTGCAATGAGAGAAGTCTTTTCGACGTATACACATTATGTTCCCGCACCACCGTCCACCTGTTGTTATCGTCACATGCTTGCAGAGTTGGATCAGTTGCCTTCAGATGAATAACCATACAAGTCTAATCGGACAGTTTTTTTTACAACTTGTGTGCTCACAGTTGTGTGATCAGCCTGTTGTTGTTTGATTGTGAATGTTGCAAATTGCCTGAAAGTACACAATTTCCACCGTCTTAACTTATGAATGTTCACGTATACTTTATAGATAGATGTTTGAAATTGTCATCCATCTAAGAAAAAATAACATGGGGACTTATATGGTTGTTCAGTAGTAGGTGGAATCCTGTCACACACTCATTGCTTTCTTTTCTTTTGCCTGCACACTCTAATACAAGTACCAGTTTGCACTTCTGGGAAGTTTTCACAGCAACTCATTCAAACAATGATGTCAGAGCAGAAGTCCGTCGAAAGTGCGAAACTGCAGGGTGGTGTTTCATCCCCAGTCTGAGCTTACACCGTCATCATGTAGAGGGTGTGGCATTTGTGGGAAAACAATGTACATAAACGTAACTTGAAATGAAAAGTGATGGACGTACAGTAGGTGATTGTCAGACGTTTGCCCCTGGGATCGACATTTTTTCTTAATTCTCTATGTCAATGGTGAATAGACATTGCTGCAGAATATATAGGATGTGTCTAGTTGTTGAGTTTAAGGCAGCAGAAGTAGCTCAAATCTGGAAACCAGAGATAAAGTCAGTAGTGTTAGCAGAGAGACGTGTACGTTAAGACGATGTAGGAGGAACGAACAGAAACAGCAGCATCGTAACTCACCATGTGTCATTCACACATCGACAGTTATGAACACACACACAGGCACGAACACACACACACACACACACACACACACACACACACAGAATGCCTTACAGTCCTTTACCCACACTAGAAAAACACTATTCAGTATAGTTTTGGGGAAGTTTCACCCTCCAGTGTAATCACAGGACCTAGCCATTAGTTTGAGTTGTATTCCATATTCAACAAACGCCTCTCTACAGCTGCGGTTTTATTACAAACTGGGGCTCCATGATTAATGTTGGAGGCAAACTGGATCTAGATATCTGTGCCTTTCTGTCACAGCGTAGGTATATATCCAGGCCTTCAGGAGTAGGAAAAGCGCACACACATACCAACATCAACAGTACACATCCATACGTGCACGCACACGCTCACGCTCGCCAACCTGCTACAGAAAATATGAAGAATATCAGATGCTGTTTGTTTAGCATGTTCTACTGCTGAGCAATGTTAGGACGTTCTTTTGTACAAAGTACAAGTATACTTATAATTCTTGTATTTTATTTTTTTATCATTTCCAAAGAGATGTTGTAGATCTTGCACACTGTAAGAGGCAGTTACAGCGAATATTTATTTGCAAATAAAGATGAACAGTTCTGGTGGTTGACTGCTCATTCCATTGGGTTTTGATTTTATGTTTTTAAATGACAATTGTTGAAATGTGTTCACACCATAAATGGCAGTATTATTGAAATTAACAATGAGAACTGAATCTATTCCAAGCAGATTAACACAACTGTGCAAAAGTAACTATTAGGTTTGATGTTTTAGTGACATTATAATGACCACACATATGCAGTTCAGTTTCTGTATTAAAAGCCTATATGTAGTATTTCTACCTTCAATTATTAAAAAAAAGACTGTTCTGTCAAACATACTAGTTTATTAGATTGTATAAATATGAACATAAGTTTATTTTTTATTCGCAGCACTGGACCGGTGGGTTTATCTGACCACTAGAGCGAGTAGTGAGTCACTCTGCTGGTCTCTCATGATCAGGAAAACTAACACTACGGGACCTTTGACCAAAGCATCTGAAAGTGACCAGATGGGATGAGAACCATTAAGAAACAACTTTTAGAGTCAAAGAAAGTGACAAAGTGATAAAACCTAGAATCACTGTTGTTGTTTTCTCCACTGGACACAGCTGTTGGATGATGAAATGTCAGCGTTTCTTCTACATGGGTGAGTTTGATTCTGAGGTTTACGAAGGTATAAAATCATTATTATGTGATGTTATTATCTTTGCTATGTTGTCATTTGTTGATCCACAGTTCAGACTAAACTGTGACAGTTCTGACCTTGTTTGTTGGATTCCAAACAGATCTTTAGTTCAGCTACTGACAACACAAACTGAACAGAAAACAGAGGTGATCAGTGGTTTTACTGTGGCTGTTTTCAGTCAAAAAACAGAGCTAAGCTAACAGAGCTATAATGTAAACTATCAGCTGATGCAGCATGTGAACATTACAAGACACTGTTAATTTGACCAATTGTCAAAATCAGCGACTATGAGTTTTAATTTGAAGACAAAAATTTGATGATACCAGAATACAGATGTATGTAAATAATGAGCTTTATACTTCATTCAGTGAGTGATACAGTCAGTCAGCGTTGATTTGGTTTTGGTTTTGGTAATCTTAATTGTGTTCTGGTATGAGAATTCACCCTGCTGTTGAGAATTTGGAATATCAATACTACATTGACCCCATTGAAAATACAACTAGGATATATGTACAACAAAAACTATAAACCAAAGCGGCAAATATTTAGTGTGACATGCAATAAATTATTTTTTAATATATCATTTATTGCATCAGTCTTCCATTGTTTTATACCAGCTTTCATTCATCACATGTCAAATGTTTCTTATTATTTGTGTTACTTTTTGTTATGGGCAAATCCCAGTAAATACTCAATTTAATTAGCGAAAGCCATTTTGTGGTGATTTCCTTTCATGTTTTTAATACTGTGCACACATTTACTCTATTTTTGTGTTATATCTGAAGAGACAAGACAGAGAAATTAATGCCTGCTCATTACAAATAGACTTTTACACAGTACTCTACTACTGTATATATCAAGACATTGTCCTCTTTTATGTCAATTCTTTTAGTGTACATAGTAACAACCAAAAGATGGAGCTGTTGGATCAGTGACCAGCTCTAGGCCTGAGTTGTTAAAATCCCTAATTCCTGCAGCCGGTATGAAAATAGAACCTAATATATTCATGTCTTTTCTTTCTCACATTAGGCTGTGTTGTTTCCATTTAGATGTTGCTTCATTTCTTCTATAAAACACACATTGGCTTATATTATTCTCCACTCCCAGCATTTTTAATACATTCTATACAAGCACATAGAGCCCCAGCGCTGACATTTATGACCTTTGTCTCATTTTATTGTGACATTTGTAAGTAGAGTCTCGTGTTATTTATGAGTGATTGTACCTTTACTGCGCAGCTCTCTGCTACAGATGAATTAAATCCGGCTGTAAAGCAGACATTTGACATATTGAGGGAAGCTGCTGCTGCAAACAACAGCAGGCAGGAATAAGGAGGTAGATGCTGTGGAGAGGTAACATGTGGTAAGAGTGAAGAAGGAAGGGGGAGGGGTTTGTGAGGCTCCATGCTCCATGATCAGGTCACCGGGTGTTCGCAGGCTTAATTCGCTCTAATAGGATTACCTGACACAAGCTGGGATGCCCAGGCAGCATCTCACTGTTCACAGCACGTATTGGGAACACACGGACATGACTGACATTAACATTAACTTTCATGCGGTTTCTTAAACATAGTGCACTTACTCTTCAGTGATCCAGGTTACCTATGGGGTGATGTGTTGGATTTCTTCATTGGCGCAGAGTTAAGTGAATCCAATGGGGTTGTTGGATAAATTGTCGGGCTGGCTCGGCCTCAGGAAGAAAGAGGTCAATGTTTTATGTTTGGGACTGGACAACAGCGGCAAAACTACCATCATCAACCAGCTCAAACCTGCAAATGTAAGTACACGAGTCTGGTATGTGCATCATTATCTAATACACTCTGTAATACACTGTGAATCTGTGGGGCCTTTGTGGATACAGTCCTGCAATGACAGGTTAAAGCTTTGTGATGCATTAACCCATAAAGACCCAAACATGAATCAGCGACCGAAACCATCTACTGATGTAACTGTTAAATACCTGTTGATCCACTGATCCTGTCAATACATGTAGGTAGTTGGTGTAAAATACAGTTTATCATCTTTTCATGGTCATCAGATATGACCCATTTGGACGTTCAGAGGCTCCGTAGTT
>JAPQRQ010000015.1:28336603-28358952 GCA_037367365.1 Apogon talboti
CAGGGTAATATTAAAATAAATGATAATAAATCACTTAAGAAAGGTTAAATAGAGAGAAAAATTCATTTGAGAATTGCCACAAAAGTCAGTTAGTGATAGATTCGACTGAAAAGTCACTTGTTCTGCAGTTTTCTCTGTTTTTGATATAATAACCCTCAACTTTAATCTGAGCTTTTATGAACATTTACATGATCAGTGAATTAAATACAGGAAAATACATGATTTATACTGATAAAATACAAAATACAGAGGATAATATAAACTGCTGCGTTGACCTGTGTGGATCCACAGCTTCTAGATGTGGTCGTTTTTATGCTGTTGTGTATTCGTGCATGCTGTACCGCATTTGTCCAGCAGTCACTGCCAAAGCATTCTGACCACAGCAAATTATAAGGCTATTGTATTCCAAAATTACTAATATCCCCCAAAATATTGGTCCTATCAACTTTCTGTTTTTTCTACTCTCTTCCTTGACCAAAAATACATAAGTATACCAAACTGCAACAGTCAGCTCTTTTCAGATTTTGTGTGATGCCTGAGACACACACACGCGCTTGGCCACTGGGCTTTTATATAGATGAATGGTGCTAAATCGCTTAAGAAAGGTTAGATCTACAGAAAATTTCATTTGGGATCTGACATAAAAGTAGCGCTGGGTCTTTATGGGTTAAATGACAATTCAGTGATAATTTTGGGTGCATGTTGTCAAAAGGCCCGTCAAAATTTGATTTATTTCACTGCAATCATTCACTGATTGCTTGTTTTCAGAATTCGAATCATTTAGGCCCATTGTCAGAAGATTGGAAACATGTTAGTCAGGTAAAGCCCATATCATCCCTTCCATGTAGTACGTACCTGTTGACATACTTTTGCCGTTACTTGTCTGTTTTTGTGTGTTGGTGTTTTCGTGTGTGTGTGTGCGTGTGCACGTAGACGCAGGCACAAGATATAGTCCCAACAATTGGCTTCAACATTGAAAAGTTCAAGAGCTCCAGGTAGAATGAAATCAAATGTTGGAATATTTCTTATTTGCGGATGGACAGTAGTGATTCTGAGTTGGTTTATTTTTCCTCCTGTTCCTTCTGGGTGCGTGAAGCCTGTCTTTCACCGTGTTTGACATGTCGGGGCAGAGCAGATACAGAAACCTATGGGAGCATTATTACAAGTATGGAACACTCATACACTACACATACAATAGTAGACATGAAACTAGTTTGAACGTAATTAACACTCTGATTGTGTGGTCGTTCTCCTCAGGGAGAGCCACGCCATCATATTTGTCATCGACAGTGGTGACAAACTGCGAATGGTCGTAGCCAAAGAGGAGCTTGATACTCTTCTCAACCATGAAGGTATAAAGAGGCCACATTTTTAATATACAGTAAAAATATGACCTACATATGGACTAAATGTTGACCATGTTTTGCATAAGAGTTCTGCTGCTTTTGGTTTTGTAAATGCTATATAATGCTATATATATTGCTTATATTTTAAGCATTATATAGCATTATATTGTTAAAATCCTCAAAGGCCTCAAGCATCTACTGATCTAAAATGTCAGTAGATGCATATATAAACACATAGGAAAGGAAAGGGAATTTAATTAATTTTTAATATTTAATTAATTTTTTATATTTTTTATTTCATTTAATTTTTTGCCAACTCCAGGACTAACGCACAATTGCAGCACATTTGTGAGTTAGGCCTGGAGTTTGCTAATACTTCCATTGCTTCAGTCAAAATCCCTCATTGGATAAAATAAAAATAAAATAACTATTCATCCGTTCACTCCTGATGTCTGTGTCCGTCCCAGATATTCGCAGTAAAAAGATACCGGTATTGTTCTTTGCGAACAAGATGGATCTGCGGGACGCCATGTCCTCCGTCAAGGTCTCGCAGCTGCTGTGTTTGGAGAACATCAAAGACAAACCGTGGCACATCTGGTAACGTTATCTGCACAGTCACAATCTGTCGCCTCATTCTAAGGGCACAGAGGATCACCACTTCTTCTAAGAGTAGAAAAATCACAGGTGCAGATAAGGACTTTAACCATGGCTCCTCCTCCTCCTCCTACTCCTCCTCCTCCTCCAGATATGGGGTTTTGACTCCAAACACATGGAAGAGAGTGTTTAGTGAAAGACGCAACATCCTCAGTCCTGCACAGAGACACTAGAGTGTGTGTTTACACTGTTAACGTCCTCAGTCTTGTTTCTGTCATCGGGGGGGACACATGGTCATGATTCTTAGGGCCCATAACTGACAGGGGCCGAGAAAATAGTTGAACTAATATCTAATAAAACACTTTATTTGTATTAGTATATCAGTGTAAAAAACAATATAATGCTGTTATCATTAAAAAAGTATAAAATATATTAAAATGTAAATGGCACTTTTTTTAAAAGCTATTGTAAGCAGTATATTGATCCATGCCTGCACGTTAATATTATTATATTTTTAGTGTTTGATTTACTTTATTGAAGTTTTGGTGACGGGGCCCAGTATTTGTCTGATTGGTTAAACATTGTTCAGTGTTGTGTTTAAAGCCTGGCTCTTCCACACGACTGTTTTGCTCCCTGTTTACTCATTAGACAGATGGAGGGCAGATGGATTAAGAGCAGCGCAGGTTTTAACATCCACGATCCAAGAAAAGTCATGAGAAAGTGAGTGTGCGCCACAAGGAGATTAACTCCTCAACATCTCTGCCTTTTTCAGCGCCAGCAACGCTATCAAAGCGGAGGGTCTGCAGGAGGGTTTGGACTGGCTGCAAGGTAAGACAGAGATTTAACACAGGAAATACAAATATCATCTATTTATCAGTTTTAAGTGTTGTGAGCATCCTATTGAGATGTTTTTTTCTGTTTTTTCCATAGAACAAATTGCACAGTAAGTATGATGTAAACGTGTACACTGTAGATCTGGTACCATTAGAATGTGTTGTGTCCATGTGTGTCCAGTGTTCCATTTAGGCTATGTTCAGACTGCAGGCAAATGTGGGCCAAATCCGATTTTTTTGTAACCAATCTGTTACAGACAGTGTCAACAGCATCAATCCGACCCAGGCCACTTTCATATGTGGTCCTAAATCCGATGCGCATCCGATATCTTGCAATGCGACTTCAGTCTGAACGGCCAGGTCGCATTTATCCGACCTTTATGTCATTGAAATACGACAAACGTCATAATTCTGCGTCCCAGGAGGAGGAGGAGGAGTGGTGGGAAAAACATATGTACTTCTGTAAATACAGTATGTGCCTGTGTGGTCATGTATTACGTCAGGACCTCTTTTTCTCATGTGGGTCACTTCAGGGTCGCATTCAGTTGATACTCAAAACTGATAGAAGTCGCATTTAATGTGTAATATGGACGACCGCACAAAAAAATCGGATTTCACCAAAAAAATCTGAATTATGTCTGAACATAGCTTTAGTTACCGCTCAGATCCGATATATGTTTGAGTTCTACAATAGTACGTTTGTGAATACATTCAGCACATTTGATTCTCGTGGGAGCGAACGCACACACAGGAATCAGTCGTCTTTTTGTGTTTTCCCGACAGGTCATATCAAAACAATGAACAAATGAACACTTGAAATGCCACAGGATCACAGAACAGGAGGAGCTACTGGATCTCATTCGCCACATGGAGGATTTTTCACTTGAAGTTGTAGGCCTTAAACCTCACCGTCCTGTCGCCTAGTACATGCACATGCTAGAGTTTAACCCTTGTGGATCCCTCGAATTTACTACCCTTGAGACAAAAATGCAAAAAAAGTAAGAAAAACTGCTATAAAATCATCGCATATCAATATTTTTCTGCATAAATCTCTTAAATTACTTCAGTTCTGCTCAAAATTACCATTCAATACATTTCAGGATTTTAACCTTTTAAATGCCAGTTTGAATACATGTCACTGTTGTTATTTATGAAAAAAACATGAATTTTGAGATAACTGTGTTAAATAGTGAAATCTCATATATCCGTCTCACAGAGTTAAATATGAGAGAACTCTGATTTAGTTGCATTAGTAGTTTGTGTTCAGTGCAGGACCCTCATGGCAAAAAAATACATCATACACTTACACTGAAACTAGATGTTTTAATCTCACATATAGAAATACTAATGCAATGAAATCAGTGCCGTTGCTGATCTTTGACATGTCCAAAACTCTGATATAATCCCTCCGTCCTGTATTATATGGAAAATATCTCATATTTCCTGTTTTTTTTAATAAAACAAATGGTGTCATGTAAAACTGGCATTTAAAGGGTTAAAATCCTGATAATTATTCAACATTTGGTCATTTTAAGCAGAGCTGCAGTGGCTTAAGAGATTTATGAAGAAAAAAACAGAAAAAAATATTAAAATATGATGATTTTATAGAAGTCTGTTTGTGTACATTTTTAGTCGAGGGTTCTGAGGTGTCGTATAATAGACCTGTAACTGACATTAGATTAAAAATGTCAAAATAAGAAGCATTCTTGCAGGAAATCATGCCATAAGCAGTAACATAGATGTAATATGATGATGTAATGACAAAATGACGAAAATGGCCTGAGGGGTCCCTAAGGGTTAAGACAAAAGAACCCTGCTATTATTGTTTTTATAAAGTTCTGACGTGAATCCATTCTGAACAACATACTGTATCACCATCTGTTGTTATCGAGTAACCTTTGACCATTTTTACTATAAGCTGCTTCTTTTTTATCCAAGCCACATGCTTCATTAATTTAATCACCTTTTATAAATGCTATATTAATTAAAGTGGATTATTGTGCAACTTACAATAAGAATAAAAGCTTATTTACCTGACGCATGACGGTTTCTGTTTTTACCAAGCTTAAAAAAATTCTAACAAACATGTAACATGTAAATAATGACAAATAAATGTCAATAAATGTTTAATATGTGATAAAAAAAAATTAAGTCAGCATTACAAGTGCTTTTATATAGATTCAACATGAATAACACACTGTCGATAAATACTGTTAATGTTGATAAATATTCAATGTATAAAAAGGAAGACAGGATGTTTAAGAACAAGATAATAAAAGTACTAATAAATAAATACTATAGAACTAGTATAAATAACACGTATCTCTCTAAAATATTCTGAACTAACATGACGCTATTCTCAACAATGAACATTTCCTCTGAACATCCAGGATTATGAAGACTGAAGTCGTCATTTTCTTGCCTGTCGTCGGGTCATATTTCACGCTTTAATGCCCTCCGTCACCGTCTTCCGTGCACAGATTTTGATCTCATTGGTCTTTGAGGTACATGTGGAGGAATTTGGCGTGGAATCGGGCACTAGAGTCCAGGAGGACACACAACATCTGGAAAGGGTCCCTGTTGTTCAGACGGTTCCCTGATGACGGCAATAATAAATGTTATATTCATATTCTGTATGTATGGGTATTCATTTTAACATGACTTAAAGCAGTAACTCAACTCAGCTCAGTCCACTTTTGAATTTTGTATCTCATATAAAAAAAAAATACAATGATTACTTAGTAAAAAGAGGTTTTCCACCACTTGATGCTACCTGCACCATCATTAAGAATAGAGCAAATGTAAAATTGCAAAAAACTAAGACGTAAAATAAGAAAATAGAATATACAATTTAACAAAAATTAAAATAAGAATAAACTTAAAAGTAGAATACAATAAAAATAGACATAAAATATGAGTAGACACAATATTTACACTATTAATATGTATATCTATGAAAGTGTATAAAAAATAGTGCATTTATGTTTGAATAAATATTGTACTGTTATTGCAAGAACAGAGAATTTTGCTGCAGAGGATTATTGCATGACTTATTGCACATCATTCACAGTATAGAAGGTTCTGACTATTTGTTGACTCTCACCTGTTACAGACAACTCAAAGAACTCTCTGGTGATTTCTGAGAACATGCTCTCCAGACTCTGGATAAAGTAGAGCTTTTCCGTTGCCGTGGTGAAAACCTGGCAGACCTGGTGAACCAGCCTCACTGCCCAGTTCATATGATACCCGTCCTTCTCACACACCTGAGGACGGAGCAGGGAAAAAAGAAAATAAGAAAAAAACAAACAAGACCCTTTCACAGCAGAGATGTTGACCTACCATATACTGTAAAAACATTATTAGTTATAAATTAATAATATGATACCACAGGTCATTCCTTCCCACGGCCATCAGACTTTATGACAGTTCTTGATCGTTTTAATTTAAGTTTTATATTCATATAAATATTTATATAAATACCAAAGTTCTTATTTTTCTCTATACTTTATTTTTCACTCATTTGTGGTTTTTCTACCTGTCGTTTCTCTGCACTTGCTTGTTGTATGTTGCTGCTGTGAAATTTCCCCATGGTGGGATAAATAAAGTCTTATCTTATCTTATCCCCCCAACACACCACTTCAATTTGTAAATACATTGTAAATATGTATATAATGAATAATGGATCAATAATGTAAAGCGCTTTGGGTGCCTTGAAAAGCGCTATAGAAATCTAATCCATTATTATTATAATACTTACATTTAAATCTAAATTTATATACTGATATAAATAGCAGATTTCTTTTTTGTCTTTATATTTTATGTTTCCTAAGTGCATATGTTCTGTTTTCTGTCTTCCCTGCACTTTATTTTTGTATTTACTCCTTATCTTATCTTATCTTATCTTTAGGTGTTAAAGTGGCTGTCTGACATGGTTTAGTGTGATGATTCTAAAAGCCTGATTTACACATTTAAGTGACTAAAGCAGCAGGAATAAGCAAACGTCAGGTTCAGTAGTTTCTATTTTCGCCTGACTGTAGAAGTTACAGTCTCCTCACTAGTATCATGAAGACGATGAGTTTGGAGATCTCACGGAGTCGTCCGCTGAGGGCTTTACTGGCCAGAAAAATGTAGCAGAGGTAGCTTCCACAGAGAACCAGGAGACGAGCCACGTTCTCCAAATTCCATGGCTCTGGAATAGCTGGGAACAAGGAGGAAACAACAAACAGAAGCTGTGACATTAAACTGAATGACAGATTAACTGATATGTTAAAGCATTGTGTATTATTTTTGTCACAATCTAACTGACAGTGGACAGCAAAATGAAACCATGCACATTTCTGTTTCCTTAGGGCCTATAACTGGATTCATATCCAACTCTTTGACCTGATGATTTTTTATTTTTTTTTTGCCCTGGAGCAGAAACGTCTAACGTGAAAAATTCAGATTCACAGAAAGGACTTTACGGCCATGATGAAAATCAGCCACATAATGAGGATGATAAGACAACATTTTATTTACTTACTATGAAATGACTGATCATCTTCACTGCTTTACACTATATAATCAGTATAAAATGTATGAAAATATTCTGTCATTAAGTAGTTTTCTATCTAACCAGTCTGTTTAGACATCCAACAGGTTTTATAGGCAGACCAACTGTTCTACTGTTACTCTTTGTTTGTCATGACATAATGACTTTGGCTGAACTCATATGTGTTGTTTGAAATAAACAACTTCACACAAGGTATGTGTGGTATGTTTAGTCTGTGTCACTCATTGTACATTCACTACTGACCTTTTTCAGATAGAAGGTTAAGAATTGAAGGCTTAAATTGCTGAGAATGTCCAATATTTCATTTCCAAATCACCAAAATGTGTTTGTTTCTATACTTGTAAAGACGTCCTGCTAGAAAACTGATAAACAGAGAGCCCTCCCCCATAGGACATGCTCTCATGGCTTGTTAGGCCAGGTGTTGTAACCCTAGTGTGTGTGTGCGTGTGTGTGTGTGTGTGTGTGTGTGTGTGTCTACAAGAACCATAAAAACAACCCCCTCAACAATACCAGTAAGTTCCTCCAGGATGGGCAGTATGGACTCTGTGGTCCAGTCTTTGACTTCAAATGTAGCCAAGAGAAGGAGGATGGACTTGGCCAGGTCCCACAGGTGACCAGGAGGAACCACCCTGTCCACCAGGTCCTGGCAACCGATGGTACCTGCACGAACAACACTAACACTATGAACACCTCACTCAAGAATTTTTGACATTTATGCATCGATCCATAAGCCGGCACATCCGCATAACGGTGCATGGAAGAATCCATTTTTTTCTGCACCCCTACTGTATATTCATATATTTGATAACGCTTTACTAACTTTCCATGTGAATCCTCCATTACCTTCAGGCAGCAGTGGTCCATAGAGGATTAGCAGTAGGTGTGCTTGGCTGACCATGGGCCAAGGCTTCAGCAGTTCTATTAGCCAGAACTGACTTTCAGGGCGGTTCAGCCAAGGGTCCAAAAAAACCTGACGGCAGAACAGACGGATCTGCAGCTCCTTGTTAGATAGCAACCCTGAGAACAGAAAAAAACAAACAAGAAAATTAATGGCTATTGTATCCTGTTGTTTAAGATTTTCAAATTAATAAAACGTTGACAATTATTCCATACTATGCTGCTTTTAGCACACTTTTCTTTCTGGTTTATTTCATTTTTAAACCACCATGGATTTTATTACAGACTACAGACAGTGCCTTGTTAAGTTACACCTCTTCACTATGTTCTTCCATATTCAGCCTCATTTTCACTGGTATGCACTGAAACACACACCTGGTTTCCTGTTTATGACAGTCGTGATTTTCTGCAGCAAGTTTGTGTGGTCACAGAGGAAGTTGAACACTCTGTGACACTCCAGCTCATTCCACCCTGCAATCACTGTCTAAACATAATCAGTACAACATAAACAATTGTTAGAAACAATAAAATGGGAAAAATGGGGGTTAATTGTAAGTCATTTATACTGTATAGGTGCCTTCAAATGAAAATGAATATTAGACAGTCTGTGTTGTAATACCAACAATATGAAACAGAGAATCTGTAGAAGTCTGAATTGGCAAAACGTCCAAACCCTCTGCAGTAAAACACCTCTCTTAGTGCCAGTGCTGCTCTGAAGCAAAGCGTAAGTGTTACTGTTACTAAACTGATTATCTCTCATCAAGAGGAAGAGTACTTCTCCAAGCTTCATTAACTCAGAATCAGTAAGAAATCATATTGTGTTTATCCACCCTTAGCTGTAACTAATCTGCTTTTTTAACACTGAATTTCCACTCAATTTTCAGCCTTTTACACAAGTATCCTTACCTGAAGAAAGACTCCAAAGCTGGAGAAGCCACTGCAGTTTGGTACCGGACACTGTTCCAACATGAAGCAGGAGATCTGACAGAGATGAGCAGCAGCGACATTATTTTCAGACACTGGAAATGTGTAATGTAATGTTTGAGCTACAACACAGCAGTGTACATATAGGGCTGAGCGATCTCATTATCTTGGATCATGGATGCATCCTGATCATAGGGATTGTACAGATGCAGTCACGAAAAAAGAAATAACAGTGCTCTACTCAGCTAACAACTGTTTTAAACACCTTATCTATTAGTGTAACTACAGTATTTCACAGAGAGTGATGTTTGGTTGAACAAATCTAGTGAGTTTATTTCAGTCAGTTTACATGGATACTGTACTGTCCATCGACACTAAAGTGTTCAGGTTCAGTCTGCATTAACTTGCAGACTTTGTGTAACATGTTTTGCTACTACTAAAGAAATAATGACAAAGAATTGCATCAAGCCTGTCAGCTGCAGGTCAGGCTTATGAACTCCGACATTTATGTAGATTAGTCTACACCACAGTGTTAGTAATAAAGGAAAACACTGCCACTGGAAAATGAGGGCTTGTGTTCACATCATCTATAGTCATCTGGCAAACATTTTGGGAATGACACAAAAGGATTCTTTGCTTGAATGTCATTTATTTGCCAATAAAAGTCATTGAAACTTACATAATTATTTTAATTATTCTTCAATGTACCTTAAAAATGTATGGAAATTAAAAAAATAAATAAATAAATTAGGCAGCAAATTTTGTGAAAACAAAACTTGTGTCATTCCTAAAACCTCTGGCAACGACTGTTGACCTTATCAAGATTTTGTAATAATGTTGGTCCAAAGCAATGCAAAATGCAGAGTTTCTAGACAGATGACAGCAACAAAAATGTCTCTAAAAGAAAAAGTAACTACAAAAGTTTAGTTTGGTTGTGGCTTGTCTGCATTTTATAAGAAGTAAGAAGTAAGGATCGAATTTTACCTTAAAAGATTGTCTTATGGTGTTTGGGCCAGATTACCTAACTCTACATACATACTGTGTGTAAAATATAAATCTGTATCCTTATATATCCTTTTTACAAGTTTATAAAATAACTTAACCTCTCTATTATGACTACTTTCTAATAAAACCATTTGTTTCTTACCTGTGAAAAGTTGTTAAAGATAAACTTTAACCTGTCCTTCGTTGGTAGCAACAGAGTACACCTCTTGAACAACAAACCTGAGAAAACACGCAGCACATACATGAAAACCAGAAAATTAAAGTGTAATAATTCAATTTCTGCTTAGCCCTTTCACTGTGGTCATGACAAAACACTTTGCATGTGCCACTTGGCTATAAATAAAGAGTTACAAAGTTTGGGGAACGTATTTGCTGCATGTTATTGAAAATAGTAAAACACACACGTGCTTCAGCTATTAAGGCTTTCATATGACTGATTACCCACAAGATATCCTCTGCAATGACTGGACAGGCCATCAGTAATTTTAATTACAACATTATAATATACAGTACTTAAAACACAAAACTAGATGCTGCTTACCCAATGCTCTATAATGTTGAATAGTGGATTTTGCTTCATTACGGTTGGTGTGGTGAAAGTTTTGGGTGATCATTTTGTTCTTCCAGGCCAGGGTGGAGATGTGGTCCATAACATAGCCATTTATATCCTTTGACGACATGCCGAACACACTCATCTCCAGCACTGACAAACACAGACTTTTTATTTTTTTTAATCACAAAATATGTATCTGTACATCAGTAACAGCACAAACAGACACTAAAACCTCTCTCTAGTTTATATGTGGTCTGAGTTAAGTTTTTTATTATTTCATCTGTTTGTTTTTGTTCATTTTTGTTAATAACTAACTCTGCTTGTGCTGCTGGCTACCTTTCATTGGATTTTTATTACCTTTATTGTAATATGGCTTGGACCTTGATCAAGTTAAATATCTGAATGACATATTAAATGGTAACTGTGACCGGGTCAACCAGATATACCTACCTGACAGTTTTCTTAGGATTATGTCAAAAACCTCCGTCGGCAGCCTGTGGAAGAAGCTGGTTGTGCTGCTGCTCCTGAGGCTCAACAGGCTGCGGGTCACAATGGTTCTGGCTGGAAGTGGACTACGAGTTCTTTTGTATCGCTGTGACATGTGTTTCAAAGAGTACTTTCCAAAATTTCTTGATGTTTTCTTCATCTTTGCCATCACTAATGAACTGCTTCTGTGACAAAAGATAAAAAAAATATACATTAAATGCATAATCAGAATCATCTTTATTTGACAAGTATGTAAACACATACAAGAAATTCTTTCCCAGTCTATGTTGTCTTTCTAGTAAATTGTAAACACAAGATATCATTTTTAAAAAGGAAAGTAAAATGAGAAAAAATACATAGAAATAAAGACGCAGTATCAACTTTTATACAATTATAATGCAGTTTTTGTACAACTGTGGATGGCAAGGGGGAGAGTAAACTGTTCATTAAAGTGACAGCTGTGGGGTAGATGCTATTAAATTAAATACACAGCTAATTTTATTATCACGGCTAACTAGCTAGCTAACAGAGCTAGCATGTTTACCAGAAGTGTAACTAGTAGCTAAAGACTGAATATTCATCACTAGTATTTTATGGTATTCCATAGTTATTTATTCAGAATTTAGAGGAAAATGCAAGCTATAAATTCAACACAGACTATCTTACCAGCACTTAGTACAAAAGTAGTAAATGTCAGCTGTCAGTCACAACGGCGCAGAAGAAGTAGCAAAGACATTGGCTGTAAAATAACCATTATGCGCAAGTATCTTAGTGTGTAATAAAAGTAATAAAATAAAAGTTATTTTTTGCAGACATACAGATTTAAGTATTTGTACTTAAGGACTTACATTATCAAGACTGTAAAAGTATTTTGTTATGCTAATTCTTGATGAGGTATTCTGTTTTATCCTGTCATTAATGCTAGCGCTTAGCATAACCTCGCCCATGACACCCCGCGCTTCCGTAGCCCCGCCCATTTTAAATGGCTTCTAAGAGACAACATGGCGGCCATCACAATGCAGCTAGAAAACGGTTCCTCTATCCTGTTAATAATCAAAAAAACAAGCTAAGGTAAGCGAAAGTAAGGGCTATTCGTAATCTTATCAGATTTATTGTGACTTACTGAATCATTTTTTCCTCTTGTGGCCATTTATTAGTACAATTAGCTATATTGCTAATGGTATATGAGTAGCCGACACATGTAGCCTACCTCCAATTAGTTAGCTCATAGTCTCGTATTTTATATTACTTTAACTGTTTTCTAAATCATGTACAAGCCATGCAATTCTTTTAGATGTTTTCTGAAATGTCTTATTTATTTCAATGAGCTCCAATCCACAGTACTAATGTCAGTTATAATGTTAGATATCATAGGTCTTTGGCAACAAACAGCTTCATCTCCATTATCCTGTTGGTTTATTGTTTATGTGCCTACTTTCTGCTCACTTGGTGATTATTTTATTCACTGCTTATATTCTCATATGTTACAGTTGAACTGCTTCAGCTTTACGAACCTCAGAGTTCACAATGTCCTAATGGTCTGTGTGGGTGTGAAAGGTTAAGGTCTAATCATTTGTACCTCTGAGAAGATTTTAATTATCTGCATATGGATAAAGAGAGTTTTGTGGGACAGGAAAAAAGAATAGCTTTTAAAACCTAGCCTCCAAAAACATAAAAAAGACACTTACACAAACTGTCATGTTTAGCTCAGTGCTCAGTAAACCAGCTACACTCAGCTGCTAATCACAGGATTATTCTGTTTAACTAAGACTATTAAGTGTTCAACATACAAATGGCGTCTCCCACAGGCAGACCTTGGAGAGGATCATCCCTGCAGTGTAGAGCTCTGACAGAGGACTGTCTACACCACAAGGGACCCAGTGGAAGGGAAAATTCCCTTGTATATTAACGGGATGTCATGGTAGGTTATATGGAAACAGAAGAAAGAAGATGGACCTCAGACAAATCCAAATAAAAACAGAAGCCCTGAGTTTTCTACCTGCCTTGTAGCACGGTATGTATGACACACACAATAGTAAACACATACAATTGACCTAGATCATGACTGTATATGAGTGACTTAGTGTTAGAAAGTCTGCTTGTTACTCCGTAATTGCTGCCCATATTCTTTTATGCAAGTTCTTTATTTAATTTATTTTCACTTTATTGTTGTATCGGCACTCTAAGATACACACAGTTGAAGTATTGAGACAATAACAACATATCAAGTGAGGACAATATCTGTTCTGTCACAGCTTGGCAACAGTGCTGTGCCTCGGGGTCGTCAGTTGGCATCAGCCCTGTTTATCTGTCTGAAACAAGGAGCAAGTACCGGGGCTGTCTCACATGTCATCGCTGACATGATGCTCCGGGTGCTGACAAAGATAATGCTGCTGACAATGATGATATCCAACACTGGACAGTCACATATGTGGTAGTCCTGCAGCCGACACACACACACATATTGGTTGACAGTCAAGGCAGATGCAGGGACAGAAGGAGCTGATCTGTGTGGAGTCATTGCCAAATGTCCCAGTCTATCTGGAACTTCTCCAGAAGTCTTCTCTGCCACTCAGGACGAGTGTACCGTTTGGACACTTGTGACCATGGCTGTCTAATCCCAGCATAACCTCATTGGTGAGTAGTCAAATGCACAAAGTTGTTGCTCAAAATGCAGTAGCTTAATGTTGTTATAGCAGTTGCTCATAACGGATCATTTGCAGAATTTCATTGTACCAGAAGTGACATAAACTTGTGAATAATTAAACAAGATGCTTGTCACCGCTTTGCCTTTCTTCCTCTTGGTCACTTGTCACTTGTCATGTTTGTCATGGCTTCCAGTGTAGTCAATCATTAAGTAAGAAACAATAAGGCCTGTATCTGTTTTTTTTAAGAGGCTCCAGCAGTACCAGGTCTAACGCTGAACAATAACCTAGTTTGATTAAAAAAAGCCTCTGTTCTCTGGGGAAGTGAAAACAATGGGTCCATATAACTGCAGTCTGGTGACTTTAGTTTGAAATTAAAATAAGTCTGCTTCACACAAATGGGGTTTTACTAGACTAGTTGTATTTGTCATTGTTTTTAGATGTTTTTGTTACAGATATACAGTATATCTTCTGTCATAGCTGGCTCACTTTTACCTTGGACCCTCTTTAAAAAACACTGGAGGAACTAAACAATGTCGAACAAAAGTAAATGATTACCTTTGCATTTGTCTCACATGATCTTAGTAGGAGAAACAGTGTCATACGTTGTGGCTTAGAGCTACCTGTTCAGTGGTGCAATTTTTACTGTTGTGTTGATATTTCGCCAGTTATACAACAGTCGTGACTACTTATTTAACTTCAGCTTTCACAGTCTGGTCTTAAAGCTGGAAGCGCTCTGTCATTATGCTGCCCTGTCCCTCTCTCAAACACCCCGCAGAGCTGTGAAAATGTTCAAAGTTAGTGGTTTATAACAATGCTCTGAGCTTGGGCGGTTTCTGTAAATGTTTAATTTCCTCTCCTTCTCCTCTCCTGAGGGAGGAGGTGAGCTTTAACAAATAGAGTGCCACGGTTTGTCCTCCTGAGGAGAGCGTTAAACAGGTGAAGCTGAACGCTGCTCTCATTAGTTACAGATGCAGTCACCTGCCACTCACCAGAGACTGATGGCAGAATACTGAAAGTTTCCACGTCTACTTGTGTGTGCACTCGGCAGACACTTGAGGAATGACTCAGTCTCACTGACTGGATGTAAGCTCAAAGGAATTTATTCTACTACTGGGGACAGAGCAGAAAGCGGGAAGAATCCAACCATGCATCCTGCCTCAAGGACTGTAGATTTGTTTGTGGAAGTGCTTCTTTTTTATGTGATATAGTTTTGTACCTTGGTGTAGAGACAACATTGAGAGTCTGTGTTTTAATATTCCCTTTTTAATAGGACAAAACAGGTTGCTAAGTATATTTTAACCACTTTTGAATTTGGATTTGCACATCCTGATTAGTAATATGAGCTTTAAACATCTGTAATTGCACTTGTGTGCTTATAAAGACATTAACACTAATTTTAATCCACACTTCCAACTCTTTATTTTGCAGTTTGGAGCATCTGTTTGACTGAGCGTGTGCACCAACATGGCCAGCTCGGCGGCTCAACTCTTCGGCTTCATCTTAGGGCTGTTGGGGTTTACAGGAACCTTAGTGGCGACTCTACTCCCGCACTGGCGCACTTCAGCTTATACAGGATCTAACATCATCACAGTCACGTCCTACATGAAGGGCCTGTGGATGGAGTGTGTTTGGCACAGCACTGGCATCTATCAGTGTGAGCTGTACAGATCTCTACTGGCACTGCCACGTGACCTGCAGGTATTCTACCACACACGCATGAGTTTTTATTCAAAAGTTCTGAATCATCAGAGCACATATGAAAAGACTGGGCGATGATGTCCAGTATTTTTATATTTCATCACAACATCATTTTTATATTGTTATTATTATTTTTCCTGGAGATCAGCAGCTTAGTCTTTAGGGTTTATATTGCTCACACTGTACTGTACAATACTAAATGTTTCAGTGCTTTGTTGTATTAAAGATCAATGCTTTCTTTTATTTATTCATCATTACAATTTAATATTCTGATGCTAGATTTTTGACATTTACCACTTCTTGGTAAATGTTGGACATGCTCTAACCCTGCTTTATTGAGTCACCAACTAGTAAAGTAAAATGCATTAAGAAAAACTATTATATGTGAAATAATGTGAATGTTGGCCTCAGCAAAGCCATGTGAAATGCAGCTGAGAAGCCTCAGTTGTAAAAGACAAGATAAAGATGACATAAAAGATAGAACAAGACTAAGATCATATAAAAGACATAGCTAAACAAAAACCTGTGTTGAAGATGAACATGATTTAGAATACAACATGATGAAAAAGACATAACAGGAGCGAACAATACAGAAATTTAAACATCTGAATTGTTTAGTTGATGACGACATATTGGTTTTAGAATCACATGAGGAAGTCATTGTTACCGTCAACTTTCTATTTGCAATTCACATTTTGACATTTCAGTAAAGGGCATTTACTCCACATTGCTTCACTGATGTAAATGGTCAGTGGCGATGGCAGTTCATCGTGCAGGCCTGTAAATTTAGGTCCAGAGGAGATATAACATTGTTTTTTTTGGGTCTTGTGATGGAAATTTTAGGCAACGACAGCTCTAAAAAAAAAAAAAAAACAGCATTAAAGCTCAAAAGAAATATTTTAACATCTATACCAACATCAATATGATTTTTGTCTTGGTAATGTTTTTGGCCCTGAATGTCAGGCACAAGACAAATTAAAAATGCTTAAAATGATAGTTTTCAAAATAGGTTTCAAATAAAAATCGTAAATAAACTCGTCTTAATTGACCTCCTCCTTCTCTCAAGTACCATTTGAGAAGTTTAACATTTGGAGACATGATGTTTCCTGCTTTCTTAAAAGTTGCTTTTGAGTTCAAGTGCAGGCATTGAGTCAGGTTTTCACATTGCGTTCTTAAAAATTGCATTATTTGATCTTGACTAGGACCAAAATGGACCATTAAACCCAGGCTTTAGGTGAACATAGACAACCTTCAAAGTATCAAACTCTGAGTGGACAAAGATTAGTGGAAATTATGTTTTTGAGTGCGTTTAGGTTCCATTTTAGACTGTGCTTTAAATTAGAGAATTAAAATTAACAACTTAAGTGATTTTTGAGTATCTTTATTATGAAGTGTGGCTTTCAAAGAACTTTCAGAAGCCTGAGTCAGACCCACAGATGACGACATGCATTTTTCTCAGGCTGAGTTTTGCATTTATGTGTTTATTTGACTGACATCAGGCTGCCCGGGCGCTGATGGTTCTGTCCTGCGTCACCTCAGTCCTGGCGTCGCTGGTTGCCGTCATGGGGATGAAGTGCACCCGTTTCGCCCGCAGCTCAATGGTCAAATCTCCCTTGGCGCTCAGCGGGGGCATATGCTTCCTCTGCGCCGGACTCCTCTGCCTGGTCACCGTGTCCTGGACCACCCACGACGTCGTCTTGGACTTCTATGACCCCTTCCTCCCCAGCGGGTTCAAGTACGAGATCGGCCTCGCCGTGTACCTCGGTTACGCCGCTGCCTTTCTCAGCCTGATCGGAGGAATGGTTCTGTGTTGGAGCAGTGGCGGCGGCGGCGGTGGAGGCAGCCGGTCTCGAAGCCCCCTCAGAGTCCAGAGGAGTCGTCCTTTATCACCTCCCCCTGCCTTCAACAACATCTACCCCCCAGCTCCACCGTACAAGCCACATGAGGCCCTGAAGGACAATCACACGCCGTCGGTTTGTTCCATGTCCAGCAGCGGATATCGACTCAATAACTATGTTTAACGGAGCGACACATTAAGAGCACGGTCATAAAAACTGTTTATGGATCAAATGACACCTGTGTGGACCAAAACAGGAAACGGCACTTTCAATTTTAGCACCTTGCAATATACTCCATTCCCATAAAACAAATAGCAAAAGAGATGTTTGTATAAGAATATCAAGTCTAGTTCTTCTCAGACTGAAGATAACGCACCTTAACAAACCATTCAGGACGTCCAGTAGCTTTATAATGATCCAGATGTGGGAGCCGTAGCAAACCTCAATCACAATATGAACCCTCTGCACATACTGCCATGTCACCCTGGGACCAGAAGGTGGCAACATACGTTTGAAAATATCCACAGAATTTTACTTGGTAACACTTGACACTTACTATAATAATAAATAAGCCATTTCTTTATTTCTTGATGTAACCCACTTTCTACTCAATGTTAACTGTTTCTGAAAACAAAAAGCTATGTAATTACTTTCAAAGAAACTGATGGTTTTCAGTATCATTAAATTGTTTCCATCCCAAAAAAAACCCAGTGAAGTCCAGTACACTTTTCAAGTATTTGATGATTTAAACATACTAGTATCAACACGAAATACTTCTATTAACTTTTAGACATGTCACAGGAATACATTCAATGAAGTGAAGCTGCTATCTGTAATAAATGTAACTGATAGGTGTCTAATTTCTAAATGTTATGCATTACTTTTCTGATTGAATTGACTCAAGGTGACCTACGTATTTATTTTATTCATTTAGTTATTAGGTACAATGAAACATGGTGGACATAGAGAATATTTGATATTCTCCACAAAGAGGACATGATATTTAGCTGATTTGCAACTACTGTCCCTTTTTGGTTCAATCTATGCTTTATCATTTATTTACTTATTTATTTACATAGGATCCCCATTAGTTATTACTACAGTAAAGGCTTCTCTTCCATTCAAATCCATCCATCTGTTCTATTGAGAACAACCAACAATAAATGCAATAATATAATACAGTCAGGGGTGAACCAAGATCCAACTGATATTTGATATTTTCATTTATATTTTAAAAACACCTTATTCAGTGTTGTTGCAAAGCTTAAGAAATCCACTGGGTGGAGCCAAAGAGCCTTCAATAACTTCTGCAGTATTCCTGAATTCTACCTTCATCATTTTGGTTCCAGTTGATGCGCACTTGTACCATTATTCTATCATTATTTTCTGGACTAAAACTGACTCATTACGCTGCACTTATTAAAGGAAGGTGTCATCTCATGGACGGTTTTATCTGTGACAAACCCAAACCAGTTTCCATTTGGTGGAAACCCTTCCAATTAAAGCACACCTCTGTCTGGTCCCCAGGGATGAGGCACACATCAATGCAAGCAAATCACTTGTTTTAATTGTAAAAGTCTGGCTTATACTAATTTACAAGGCTAATATTATATAGTGATTAACAAGTAAATAGATTGTCTTGTATTCAATAGTAATGGAGTGTAATAAAATGAAAAGGCTCGGGTATTCACATTTAATCAAAGCTGAAGTTAATTATTGAATCTTAAAATCCTACTATAATAAGACATACATTCTATTCTAAAGTCCTAAACTATAATTCCTCTTTTTGTAGGGCTAAAGGTTAAAAAAAAACTAAACTAAAGGTAATGTGAAAAAATTTTGATTGTTTCATGAGCAGCTGGGCTTATTTCCCATTTCAGCACCATGGACAGCGTCTGGCCTCGAGGTAAAGCTCCTCTCTCTGCTGTATCTGAACCAACACCTTTAATGGGATTATTGATGTTTCAGTTATTGTAGAGACTGTGGGCAACTAAAGGTGTGATACCAACAGCATATGAAAGATGGAAACAGGTGGCTGGAGCCTGTTTTTCATCAGAGTCATCCAGTATCATTGTTTAAGACTAGATTTGGTAAAATTAAGAACAGTAGAAACGCGCAAAATCGTTCCTCACTGGACTCAGAAGTTTATTAATACAAGCTGATAGATGGGAATTGATACCCAGACAAAACAGACGTCGGAGTTGCATGTGTAAGTTGGCTGTGCAAAGAAAAAGTGGTTCTGTTTAGGGTTTACACCCTCAACATCAACACTACGTTTGCAGAATAAACGCCGCACTTCAATCGCGGAGGAAGCGGGGCCTGTGCTACGTCGTAAATCAGGCCTGAAATGTAACCTGGCAAGTAAAGGTTTGCCAATATGATATTATGATATTGGAAAGCTTTCCGGGAGAGGTTGTGCGTCATGCCACTCTCTATTAGGTGCTATTTTCGTCCTGGCCTGGAAGACATTCATCCACCATCTACCCACCCTGACAGCACCCAATAAACCCACCACTCCCATTCATCTCCACCCTCTCTCCCCCTCCCTCGCTCTCCCGTTCTCTCTCTTTCCGACGAACGCCGGCGACTTAAAACAACATAGAATTGGGTTTGTTCGTCCTGAAGGATTACATTGTGGTTCCTTAAGGTTTAACCCTCACAACCCGTCTTTTGGCACTTGTGTAAGTCTTCTTATGGAGGCCCCGCTCCTGTAATCTACTGAGACCTGTTTCTGCAAAGGAAAGGTAAGAAAATATCTGCTTTTAATACTGCTTTCCTTAACTAATACGCGTTGGATGTAGAATGTAACTGCATTCGACTGCAGAGACCGACGGTGATTTACAGGGAGATCAATAATGCAATAGTGCACTGACACCTGGAACCATGGTGTCAGTGCAACGGGGAGATGAAGCCCACAGGTTCCATTCTAATGATGCAGCAAGTCGGAAACCCTTACGCATCTGTTTAGTCTCTCTTTTTGTTACACCTTCGCAGTTTTTTTTACGGTGCGTGACGTTTGGAAAGCATTATAGAGTACTTTTACGCACAGCCGAAACACAAAAAACAAAAGCCTGCGAACCCATATGGTACTGAACATCACTCTATTTCCCAAAAAAGTGAACATTAGTCGGCGTTACGCGTCAAGCACAGTCACTGGATAGACAACAGAACGCGCGTAAAAGCATATTAAACCACTTAGTCTTTTAAAAGAATAACAAGAAAAAAGGCTTTTGTGAAATCAAATGATCAGTATTAATTGGTGGGTATTCATATTTTGCTGGATTATGTCTTGAGTCGGTGAGGATGAAGTGCTGGTTGCTCCTCTTCCTCTCCTCGGCGCGCCGGTTGGATAACGGTAAGATATGGACGCTGGCTTTTATTGTTATATTCAACGAAGATTGATAAAAAAGAACTAAGCTGAACAGTTTTGGACAACAAAATCTGAGAAAAATTCGTCATCACATAATGTTTTAGTAAATAAATGGTCACAAAGTCTCATATATTTAACATTATATAAATAAAAATAAGCCTTTTTTAATATTTTGCTTTGTATTGGAGTTATTCTCTGAGGTTTTGTTTAGTCATTTGGCATCGCTGGACGGTGGCTACTAATGAAGAAAGATATTTAGGTGTTTTATCAAAGCTAGGAAAGAGAAATCTGTTAATGATTACCTTGAGCAAAGTGTAAGGACTTTTTTTTGTAAAAGTTGGGAACTAGAAAACCAAAAATATTTTTACTTTTGCCATCCGTGCCGCCCTCTATTTGTCGATGTTAAAGCTAAAATATACTTTAAATATTAGGATTTTGTTTGTCTGTATAGAAACATTTTAAGTTAATGAGGCATCAGTTGTTTTTTAAGAAGTAAGTAATGAAAAGTGTACAGACGTTCTAGTACAAAATTATGCTGATAAAAGACCTTAGAAACTGGAGTAAAACGTCTACTTGGACTTGTTTTAAGATAAAACTCATTTCTGGAAATGCGTCCTTTTGTGTCTCCCAAGTTCTATCCATGCGTCTCCAGTCCTCAGCGCGCACTTGATCTCGGCGGAGGGAAGCGGACGAAGAGAAGATGACTATCCACGCCGAGGGTCTCGTGGCTATCGTGTTCTTCTACGTCCTGATTCTTTTCGTCGGGATCTGGGCGGCGTGGAAGAATAAGAACTCCGGCGTCGGCGAAGGCGTGGACCGCAGCGAGAGCATCATGGTCGGGGGAAGGGACATAGGACTGTTCGTCGGCGGGTTCACGATGACCGGTGAGTTGAGGACTGGTCCACGGGAGTCCAGCCTTTGGTCATCTGTTTGCTGGACGGTGTTTATAATGAATCGCCTATGGATCTATGAAGTTTAGGTGTTAAATGAGTTCAGAAAGAAGTTATTAAATTGTGCCACACCAGGGTTTTACGCACGGACAGGCGTGAGAGTGAAACCGGTTTAAATATTAGTTTGATACAGTTTAGTACACTCAAATACGCAACAATTATGTCTAATAATACGTTATGTGGCTAAATATTTGATTGTTTTCACATTTACAATGTTCAGATCACCACCTAAGAAGTAAATTGCGCTAATTGTAATTAATTTGTAAGTATCACAAAAGCAAAATACTTATTATATCATTAATAGTTTATAGTCTTTGCCTCTTTAACCCATTAAGACCCAGTGCTATTTTTGTGTCAGTTCCCAAATAAGTTTTTCTCTCTATTTAACCTTTTTTAAAGTAATTTAGCACCATTTATCATAATATTATACTCTGTATTTTGCATTTTTTTCTGTGAAAATCAGATGTCGTCTTATGATTAATTTACTGATCATGTGCTTTAAACATCATGGTGAGAATACGTTTGAGTGTCATTATATCAAAAACAGAGAAAACTTAAGAAAAAAGTGTCTTTTTCAGTAAAATATATCATTAACTGAATGTAAAAACAAGTGTGTCCATCCACTGTCATTGATCCAACTCCATGGGTTTTACTG